>PISW01003364.1:0-211883 GCA_004023785.1 Mungos mungo | reverse complement strand
CTCTCTCTCTCTCTCTCTCTCTGTCCACCAAAATGGTAACAGTAGTAATATGTGTGCATTCAGTTTATGGAAGAGAGTTTTCCTTGTGTTTGCATGAATTTCTGCAATTTTCCAAGGAACATGTGTTAGTTACATAATATTTTCAGGTTATAGAAAAAAAGTTATAGAAATACACAAACTTGTAGCAAGATGGATGCAGTGGGAAGGTATTTGGGCTTTAGGTAGTTCTGTCTCAGCTCTCCTCCCCCTTCTCCTCCCCTTCTCCATCCTTCTCTCCTACCTCATCCCTCTATTACTCCTACCCCTACACACATGTGTACACACACAGACACACACACCCCTTCCAACTCATTCCCCACAGGAACCTGCTTGGAGTCTCTGTCTTCTCAACTGTAATAGACCGGAGGGATGATGGTCTCCAAAATCATTTCGATTTGTGACTAATGTATACATAGGTAATTCTAATGTATCAGATACATTATTTTTTAATGTTTTAATGTTTATTTATTTTTGAGAGCGAGACACAGAGTGTGAGCGAGGGAGGGTCAGAGAGAAGAAGACACAGAATCAGAAGCAGGCTCCAGGCTCTGAACTGTTAGCACAGAACTGATGTGGGGCTTGAACCCACAAATTGTGAGATCATGACCTGAGCTGAAGTTGGTCGCTTAACCGACTGAGCCACCCAGGTGCCCCTCAGATAAATTATTTTATATCCTGTTGGCACTTTTTCTGTTGTTTCAATCAATATACTGTAGTTGGACTCTAAAATCTGAAACCTGTCCTAAAAACACAGTGGGGGCGAAGAGTTTCCTTTTGCTTCCCCTCCTTTGGTCCCCGTCACCAGATGCTGATGTGACAGTCCACTGAAGACCATAGAGCTCTAACAGATGCTACTCCATCCCTGGGGAATTGTAAGACTCAGGCCTCACATATCAGAAATCAGTCCCTCGGAGAAATACCTCGCTTTGCCCTCTGCAATATCTAGACACGAACGAGGCGAGGTGGGTGGAAGGGGCAGGGAGAAGCGTGTGTGGAGAGCGTGAGTGTGCTCTGTATATGCCTATAGGGCCACTGACGAGTGACTGTGACCTTGTGGGTCGGGAGGAGGGTAGCCATAATACCAAAACAAAACCATAGTATTCAGTTAAATTTGAGTCCCAGATGTGTGTGGGTATAAGCCTGTCTCCTATATTGCATATTACCCATTTGAATGGCACAGACTTATGCCAAAAATGTGTTCATTTGTACCTGAAATTCAAACATTCTTTGCTAAATCTGGCCACGCAAGTTAGCGCAGATGTCTAATGTTATTTGTTCCTCTACACTGCCCAGCCTCAGGCACCCAGAGAATATATGACCTGACCCAGACTTTGGCCAAAGAAAGACCTAAAACCCCTGACTGTTTTGAAGCATCTGAAAGAAATCAGGAGGGGGAATATTTTATGGAAGGATATTCCTCATTTCCTTGTGGTCATGACAGTCTGGAATAGGAATTAGAGTCTGGTTCTAAATTCAGAGCAAACGTAGTGGGCTTTTTTTCCTTGCTTTTATTTTCCATCCTAAAAGTACCTAATATATATGTATATATTTAAAAGAAAAAAACAAGCAAAACCTATAACCAGTCACAGAGAGTAAGTAATACATGGGAGGCCAAGAGGGATATCTCCTTAGTGCCTAAAAAGACAAAGAAAAGAAAGAAGAAAAAACAAAAAAAGAACAAGGTCAACTCTTCAGCTCTAAGATTTGAATTAATGAAATTGACTCATAATATCCTTGTAACTTCCCAGAATGGCCATATGACTCGGAAAATTGGCAAAATTAGCTCATGCACGAAAGGGAGGTAGGAAAAGAAAGGGGGTGGATTAACCACTGAGCACGGGAAAGCTGGCTTGGAAAGGAAGATTGGGGCCTGGGGTGGGGGCAGGGAGCTTCCAGATGAGGGGAGGAAGAACAAGAGAATGGGGAGAGCGAGCTCAGACTTAGAGAAGCCCTGGTTCAAGATCCTTTGTGTGTTGCTGATAATGTTCAGCATACTGAGTATTCTGGCTCTTTGAAACGTCCAGTGTGCCTCATGCACACACACTGGTGATACATCCCAGGAAAAAATGATACAGAAGTGTACTCCAATTGTGTGCCCCAGATCAACGCAGTGAGGCTTCCTGTGAAGGAAGGAATGTCAGTAACAAGGCTTAACTGTTGGTTTCTTCCTCTGACATTGTGCCTTTGAACAGGATTCGGCGTAGCAACCATTTAACTGCTCATGTCCCCTGGCACTAATGAGCTTGGTCCATTTTACCCTTTATTGACATGGAGGAAATGGCGCGCAGGCAGGTGTCCAGAGCACTAATCTATGAAAAGACAATTTCCTCTGTGTTTGCAATGGGCGGGATGCTTCAGCTGAGAAGACTCTATTCTTTGGTTATGTTTCCTAAACAGAGCCCAGGTGGATTCTCAAATGTCCCAAGCAGATCCCCTCAGACCAGTCTTATATTTATATTTTTCTCTCTGACCATTCCAGTCTGAAGCCATGCAAGCAAGGTCAAGCTGCTCTACTTACCATTTGCCAAATGCTTATGTAGCACTGGCTATGTGCCAGGCACTGTTGTAAAATAATAACAGGTCAAAACTACAGGGAGGTATCACGTCACACCTGTCAGAATGGCTAAACCTACAACATGGGAAACAGCAGGTATTGGTAAGGATGCAGAGAAAGGGGATCCTTCTTGCACTGCTGGTGGGAATGCAAACTGAGGCAGCCACTCTGGAAAACGACATGGTGGTTCCTCAAAAAGTTAAAAATAGCACTACCTATGATTCAGCCATTACACTACTAGGCATTTACCCAAAAGATACAAAAATACAGATTTGAAGGGATACGTGCACCCCGATGTTTATAGCAGCACTATCGACAATAGCCCAATTATAGAAAAAGCCTGAAGGTCCATTGATTAATGGATGCATAAAGAAGATGTAGAATATATATACAATGGAATGTTATTCAGCCATGAAAAAGAACAAAATTTGCAACAATGTGGATGGAGCTAGAGAGTTTTATGCTAAGTGAAATAAGCCAGTCAGAGAAAGACAAATACTATATGATTTCACTCATATGTGGAATTTAAGAAATGAAACAGACAAAGGAAAAGGGAGAGAGAGACATACCAAGAAACAGAGTCTTAACTATCAGAGAACAAACTGATGATCAGCAGAGGGCAGGGGCGGGGGATGGGAGAGGGGTGAAATAGGCGAGGGGAATAAGGAGTGCACTTGGGAAGAACATCAGGTTTTGTATGAAAGTGTTGAATCAAGGGGCACCTGGGTGGTTCAGTCAGTTGGGCGTCTGACTTTGGCTCAGGTCATGAATTCGTAGTTCTTGGGTTCAAGTCCCACGTTGGGTTCTGTGCTGACAGCTCAGAGCCTGGAGCCCGCTTCAGAGTCCAGGTCTCCCTCTTTCTCTGCCCCTCCCCCAAATGCACTCTGTCTCTGTCTCTTAAAAATGAATAAACATTAACATAAATTTTTTTAAAAAGTGTTACCCTGTAAGTTAACTAACTGGAATTTATTTTTTTTAATATAACACAATTTATTTTTTTAACATATGCAATTATTTTCCATCGATTACATTACAGTAGTTACAATGACACTCCAAACAGAAAATCAAAGTAAAAAAATCAAAACCCCCACTTCTATTTCATGTAATTAGACTTATACAGAAATTAAAAGGTTAAGTACCAACTAGTTAATCACCTAATTTCACAGCTATCTGAAGTGACAATCGTTATTTAGCAGCTTATCTATGATACATTCAAGATAAATGATACCATTTATTACTTGCCTATAAGCTAAAACACAGCCTGTCTAATACCTTTCCTTAAATTTCACCTCTATACTACAATATACTTGAGGTCCATGCAGAAAAGTAGCTACCTTTTATATAGGAAATGGATGCTTAAGTCTTTGGTGCTGTAAAAGCAACTTCATTTAAACATAACCACCCCCACCACCATAAAAAGAAGAGGAAGGAAAAAAAAAGTAAAGAAAATAATAAGGGAAAAACCCAAGACACACTCCCTAGGGGGGAAAAAAAAAGAAAAAAAGAAAAAACAGCATGTAATTCCTGTCCTTGACAGAATGTATTAAATAAGCAAACACCACCAACAAGCAAAACAGGTACTACAATGTAAAAATATTAAAAAAACGACAACCCTCTCACATGCATAAATGAAAGGTTGCACACAAAGAACTCACATCTTTTCAAGCTTCAATAGTAACTAACTGGAATTTAAATAAAAACTTGAAAGACAAAAAAAAACAAAAACAAAAACAAAACAACCCCAACACCCCAACAAACTCATTTAAATCTGTTAGCTATACAAGGTGGGGACCACAGTCAACCTCATTTTACAGATGGGGAAACTGAGGCATGGGGGTGGTTAAGAAACCTGCCCAAGTAAGTGACAGAGTCCGTACCCTTGACTGCTTTGTTACGCGCTCTCCTCTTTGCTATATGCCAACGTCACGTGCACGTCTGGCCCACACCAGTGTTAATACCCCCGATTCCTGGGGGACTACATTTTCCTGGTAGGAGAGGTGGAGACGGAGTACCAAGGGAAGGCCTGTTGCCGAGGGGGATGGGAAGGAGAGTCAGATGAAACCAGTTACCTCACGGAATCTAGCTCCAGGATGAAGTTGGGGGGCTGCCCTTTCAAAGGTGGCTGTGGAACCTCAGACGGGAAAGCCCACACTAGCGGCCATCTCATTTCCTGAAATTTGGCATCTGTGGATCGGAAATGTTCACAGATGCCTTGGAGAGCCCCAAAGCCAGGGGGAAATTCCTTTTCTAAGGTTACGAAAAATTCTCTACTATTATTATGATGATGTGTGTTAAGTGGGGTGAGTGTACCCCTCGTCACCCAAATTGCCGAGCCTTTTCAGGGTAAAGGGGACATTATTAACCATTACCCAAGGACAAACGGGCTTTAAACCAGGACTCAGTGGGGCAAACAGAAGGTAGGGTCACTCCGATGGGAAGTGAACCCAGAGCGAGCGGATTCAAGCTCTGCCACGGGCTTTATTCCGGACAAGCCTGACTCGGATTCCGGGCAACACCTTTGCTGTTCTCATCTGGGTTGGCTTCTGTTAAGTCGGCCATGGTTTACAAGTGCGGTGGGAGCTCATGGTGGCATTGACAACGGGGCCCCTGTGGACTCGCTTTTGTGTGTCACTGAGGCAGCTCTTAATAGAGCCCCTGCAACCCGACAAAGTTAGGCCAAGTTCGTGCATGAGCACAGGGAACCACGGACTTGCTTATTTTCAACAGATGACCAACTCCCATTTGAACTTCTGAATGGATTTCTCTCTGAGCCCGCTCATATGCTCTAGCTCAGTGGAGGGTGACAGCATGTCAGGGCGACCTGAAACCTTGTCAACTGAGCAGCAGCTGAAGGAAATGGGAACACGCAGCTTGGAGAAGAGAAACTCGAGGCCCCAGGGGTGGCCCCGCGGAGCTGGTGTGCTGCGTGTGCGAGAAGGAACGGGCTTATTCTGCGTTGCCCACGGCGTCGGACAAAATGGAAACTCTGGGCGATCAGATTTCAGCTCAATTTAAGTGATTTCTGTTTTCTGTCATTCTTAAAATGTTTTTGAAAGACATGTTTTAATGATAAAAATAGCACACGCTCTTCCTAAAAAAATACTCAGACTGTGACAAAACATGGAAGGCGGAAAGTAAAAGCCTTCCTCTCTCCTCCTGTTCCCCCTTCCCGAGCCTGCCCCCCTCCCCCAGAATGCCTTACATTAATGCCTCATCTTCCCACATCCCCACGTCGGCACACCCAAGCGTACTCTCCGCACGTATACATAGGCATCTTATATGTGTATGTATCATTCTGTCTTGTCAATTTGTTTTATTAAAAAATATGGAGCACCTGCGTGGCTCAGTCGGTTAAGCGTCAGACTTTAGCTCAGGTCATGATCTCACTGTCCGTGGGCTCAAGCCCCTCAATGGCCTCTGTGTGGCCAGTTTAGAGCCTGGAGCCAGCTTCAGATTCTGTGTGTGTCTCTGCCTCTCACCTGCTTGTGCTCTGTTTCTTTCTCTCTCTAAAAAACAAGTAAACATTAAAAAGTGTTTTAAATAGTCATAAAATGAGCATGTCTCAGGAGGTGATGAGGCACCCCCGTAGGTAAATTCCTGTTGTTTCTGAATGCTGTTAACCAGAGAAGCCTTGCCGAAGGAAGGGAAACCGTTACAGAGGACATAACTTATTGACCGTAAGTCAACTTGAGATAACCTGATCTGACATTTTTTTCATTAGAAATTTTTTACCAGGTGCCTCGAAAAATCAAAGTAGACATTTTGTTCTGATACTTGTTCTTAAGAGAAAGGATGTTCAAATGACCTAAGCTGTTTGAAGACGGAGGGGCCATCTGGGAGGGGGTTCTTAGCCACTGCCTGCCATCAAGCAGAGGTTGGCCCGCCACTTGGCAGGGACGCTGAGGAGGAGATGAAATCCACAGATGGGCAGGGGGAGAGAGCTGGCCCAGGTGCCTTCCAAGATCCGTTTCAGAGCTCTGATTCCCTGCCTTCCCACGCCAGCTCACCAGGGCAGAGAGAAAGATCCGGAAGAGCCCTGCGAACAGGAGCTTCCCCGCGGCCTCCAGGGCCCCCAGCAGGGACAGCACATGCCCCACTGGTTCCGGGCACCCACGGCCCCAGGAATGCCTGTCCGCAGCCATGCTCGCTGCTGTGTGGACCTCAGCAAGCTTTCAACAGAGGTACCTCGATTTAGAAGAACACACATTTTTCAGTATTCAGTAGTCCCTCAGGTTTTGCAGCCCCCTCTCTCCCCAGCTCTCTTTCCCCCTTCCCCTCCCCCATGGTCCTCCATTAGGTTTCTCCTGTTAGACCTATGAGTGCAAAGGAGGAGGGGGAGGGGAAAGGGGGTGGTGGTCATGGAGGGGGGCACTTGTGGGGAAGAGCAATGGATGTTATATGGAAACCAATTTCACAATAAACTATTAAACTATTAAAAATTTTTAAAAATGAAAGCAAAGCGTCTATTTGGTTAAAAAACAGTCCTCAGACTATGATTATAAAAAAAATACAAAAAAGAAAAGAACACAAATTCCTCTCTAAACACTGCAGGCTCTCAACTGACAGCAAATACTGTACATTCTTGAGAGCCTGGTGGTGCCGGAAATTACTCCTTCACCTGTTTCCTATTTTGACATTTCATCAAGATGGAATTTAGTGGCTATACAAGATAATGCTGCTGTGTTTGACTTTATTTTTTTAGTGTTTTTTAAAAATGTCTTTATTTTATTTGGAGAGAGCAGAGAGCAAACGGGGGAGGGGCAGAGAGACAGGGAGACACAGAATCTGAGCAGGCCTCAGGCTCTGAGATGCCAGCACAGAGCCCGACTTGGGGCTCAAACCCACGAACCATGAGATCATGACCTGAGCCGAAGTTGGATGCCCAACCAACTGAGCCACCCAGACGCCCCATATTTGACTTTAAAAGACACTGGCTATGTTTCTGCGTTCAGAATCTCCTCTATTTGTGGATGGGTTGGATGGATGGATGCCTTTTCCTTTTATCTTGAAAAAGAAAAAAAACAACCCCAGAGACATTGAAAAAAGAGTAGGTGAAACATTATATACTCTTATTTACAGTCACCAAATATTAATATTTTAACATTGCTGCTTTATCTCTCCATATACATATGTACATATTAATATTATTGTTGGGAGCTACCACAGGCTGAATGTTTGTACCCCAGCCCTCAATCCCTGTGCTGCAATGCTAACCTCCAGGGGGATGTTATGAGGAGGTGAGGCCTTGGGGGAGTATTAGGCGATCAACACAGAGCACTCAGGAGGAGGAGTGCCTTTATGAAAGAGACCCCACATTGCTCCCCAACCCTTCCCCATGTCCGGGTCTAAGGAGAAGTCTCAGACATGGAAAAGGGGCCTCACCAAGTCATGCTGCACAGTGATCTTGGATTTCCACCCTCCAGAACCATGAGAAATCTGTTGTTTATCTGTCACTTTGTGCTATTTTGCAATAGGAGCCTGCAGAGACCAAGACAGGGAATGTTTGAGGTAAAGTGCAGACATCCTGACCCTTCCCATATGGATAAATGTATGGGCTAGGGCCTTCTAAGGACAAGGAAACAGTATAGTGATCGAAGTTAGGACATTTAACGTTGATATCATACTCTTACGGAACACGATCCTTTTCAACTTTTGGCAGTCTCTCCGATGTTTCTTTTATAACCTGCTTTCTGAATCTAGGATTCCATATGGATACTTCACGGTCATGTTTCTTGAGTCTCTTTTATTCCAGAAATTTCGACGTTTGTCTTTATTGTAGTGATATTCTTAAAGAGTACAGGCCTGTGGTTTTCTAACACACCCTTTGAGTTGGGTTTGCGTGGCATATCTTTTGAATGAGTTTAAACTATGCACAATGTATGTCCTTCTTGGGACATCATGGTAAGAGGCACCTGCTGTCAGTCTGTCTGTTGTTAACTGTCAGTCATGGGGTCAAAGTGATATCCAGATGAGTTCTCCACTTTAGAGGAATCATTCCCTTTTTTGAATAAATAATCAATGAATGGACATTTGTTGGTGTTACCAAATTTCCTCACCCTTAAGGTAACTTTTTCCCTACTGTCATAATAAATCTAGAGAGAGGAACTTTGAGACTATGTAGATAATTGGTTTACAAACAAACTGGCTATAGCATCTCTTGATGACCCCCCTCCTGAATCAATTATAGTATTGCTAGAGTGGAGAGATGATTTTGTAAAAAGGAATATTGTCATATTGAGGTTTCTCTCTTTGTACTTCTCTACTCTTCCTACCCTAAGACCAAAAGGGATACTTAAGGCAAATCATTTGGACCGATAGCACTTAAAGTAAGTCCCCAACAGCACCCTCTCCCAACCATTCCACGGTATGATCTATGTCTGGAGGGTGAGGCAGCCATACACAGTGGAAAGAGCCTTGGGTCAAGAGTCAGATGAGCAGACAGCTTGGCATTCCTGACCTGGAGACTCCATATGTTGTACATGAACATGTCCAAACCTGAACTCCTCTTGGGAGGTCACTTCCTCAAACCTGGGCCTCCTCCAGAGTTCCAAAGTCCTTCAATACTGCCACCATTGATCCAGTTGTACAAGCCAAAAATCTGACCAACATTCTCTACTCCTGACTCTTCCTTACTCTCCACATCTAATTAACAGCCAAGTCTTACATAATGATACCTTCCAAACATCACCAGGAATTCAGCCTCTCTGTCCAGCCCTGTTGCACCACCTGGTCCAGGCTGCCATCATCTCCTGCCTGCCATTTCCTCCCGACTGTCCACGGGCCTCCAAGCTTTTGTATACTACAGTCTACTCTTCCCACTTCAGCCAGAGTGATCTTTCAGCCATATAAATTTGACCATGCCCCTTCTTCTTTCCCATTAAACCTTTTGGGAGATCCCCCCTACAGTAAGGATCACTTGGTTAAAGTAGTCTGTTTCAACTCCCCACCATGGTACCTGAGGCCCCCACAGCCTAGAATTGGCCCAATTCACTAGCAGTATCTAGTCATCATGATGCCACCTCTTACTTCCTTCCTTCCCAGCCTCACTCTGGCCAGACAGATCAAGACAGGCACAAGGTGACATATATATATGGAAGGTGTTCTTGAAAAAAAACATATACAACTCATCAACGCCCACCCACAAGGCAATCTTCCCTTAGAAAATCATGGAAACAGCTTTGACCTGACCATTTCCAGGACTCTGACTGTAGAAAGTGTGCCTTAACCTGTGGAGCCTCCTTTTTAGATGTGGAGGCAAGTACTCACCAGGAGATAGTTACTTAAAGATTGTTCATCAGGGCAGGTAAAGCCGGTGAAAGAGATGGGCCACCAGGGGGCGTGCCGTGACCCTGCAACAGGCTTGAGATGGGTTCCATGTTTATCTTGAAAAAAAAAAAAAGATATTGGAAACATATCAGATATATTTATTTATGCTTTCTGACGACCACATGCATCTCAAATCCCAGGGCAGCCACATTCTTTTATTTTTATGTGGTATCCATGGTTTCAGGACAAACAAGCTAAGAAAAACCTTTCCCACCACTGAATGGGAAAGGAAATATGAAAGCTCAGGTCTTTTTGTTCTTTTGCTTGCAGAAAGTCAGACTACATTTTAAATAGTCTCCCCTTAGGCAAAAACTCTTGATTCATTGAGGAAATGTCTAAAACTCTGTATGGCACATTTCTCATTAATATTTGAAAATTCTCAAAGACCATTGAGGATCAGGCAAAATGATAATAAAATATGATGAATAGTTCTCACTGAGCATTTACTATGTCCCAAATGCTGTACCAAGAGTTTGATGTATTGTAAGTAAATATAACTCACTCACATGATATACTTTGAGGTTAAGTATTGTTGTTACTATTTTTCCAAGGAGAAAACCAAGGGTCTGAGCATGTCAGCAATTTGACAAGACCACAGAATGCAGATTTGAATTCAGGACTCTGAGATGCCAAAGTCTGCACTCCTACTCAGTGTGCTATGTTGTGTTGAGGACCTCTTATCTTTCTTTCAGAAGTCCACCATCTCTACTTTAGGACTTTCCTCTTTCTTCCCGTCCTCTTGTGAGTACTTTCAGTGCTAAGTCCAGCAGTCATCTATCATACACTCCATTCCAACTGCCCTAGACTTGACTTTACCTTCTATTCCCCATTCAAAGGGGGCTATCCTGTCTCATGTCTTCTCCAACCACTGTTTCTTGCTAGAACACTTTTCAGTGTCTGATAATCAGGCAGTCAACAAATACTGATGGATCATCTATCTCTGTGCTAGACCAGTATGATTCCTGCATATATGAGGTCCAGTAAGTTCCTGTTGGATGAATGAATGAATGGATGGATGACTGGATGGATGGATGAATACTAGTACACAGTGGCAAAAGACGAAGTTTCAGGTAGAGGACAAAACATGAGTCCTGGAATAAGAGAGATTTGGGCTCTAGCCTACCATTTGAGTGACACTTAGTACTAGTCACCAAATATTTCTGACTATGGTAATTCAGGCTCTCAACAAGTTCTATCTTCCACTGCTTAGCACTTCCAGATTCCTGAGAGGCATTGGTCCTTGGGATTTGGGAATAAGAAATCAGAATTTCTAGGAATTCTGAAATCATAAATGATTCTGTATTTTTCACGACACTGTATTTACTTGTTTAAGTAACGTGCACTCATAATAACCATTGAATCATTTTTTTATAATGGGATCATGCTGCTGGAAGTCTTCACTAAAAACATGATATAATAATAAATGTGTGGTTTATTATTATGAATCTATTGTGATAAGATTATATATTTCAATAACATGTAAAAACAATCTTTTCCTTATATGGAAATGTGACAATAGAACATATTAAATGAAGGGAAAAAAACACAAGATAAATGTCAAATGAAAATTGTGATAAAAATGGACTATAATGCAACAAGTATTTCTGTAAAGATGACTATTAAAATGAAAATTTAGAACACATAAGGCATTAATAGCCTGACCAATTTCCTTTTTGGCCTTGACATTTACTTAACTGTTAGGAGCACATCCAAAAGTAGTTTGGAGTCAAGTTTTAGAGTACCTACTTCTTCATGAAGTTTATTTCCTTTTTTAATGATGAAAATTAAAAATATTTATTTTCCTTCTCTTCTTGCCCTGGTTTTGATTTTGCTGTTGAAACTGATGCTGCTTTTAATAATTCGGATTTTGGTTCAGTTTCGGATTTCCTGTCAGAGTCTTCCACAATATTCCCATCATCTGCTCTTTGCATTTCTTCCATTAAAGTGTTTACAAAGGCCTGTGCCTGGAGGGAATATTCAAACACTGGAAAACACCAGTGCACGTGGCTGGGTTGCGTTCCAATAACACAACATTCAGAACGCCTACCAAACTTAACAGCGCTAAGTAGAAGCATGTGTGGAGATTGCCAATTTAAGGATATATTTTGTTTCTAAAATCGATCTCTTAAAACATAACTCATACGACATATATGAAGTATATTATGCATAAAAGGTTACTGATACTTATTTTATTCGTAAGAATGGCTCACGGAGCAGACAGCCACGGAGACTCACTTATAACACAGCAATAGCAGCAAGCAAGACTGACCCATTAGGCGCTCTCGACTTCTGGGGTGCGCCTCTCCTGTTTCCTGGAAAAGTTACCCTTAACCTTTGATTCCACGCTTTAGCATTTTTTGATCTTGCTTTCACCTTGCCACCAGTGAGTCCTTTGAACCAGTAACATCTCTATGTTGATTCTTATGTTTTAATTCTCACAGGAGAATCACAACTTTTTCCTGTTTTCCCAATTTCTTGGCCACATGTTCCTGAGACTTTGGATCGGGAAAACAAACATTTTTCTAGAAAAGTTGCCAGGAAGAAATTCTTCTCTGGAAACACTCTCGCAGCCTTTGAACATAAGGTAGACCATATGACAGGCTTTGGCCAATGAAACATGTTACTTCCAGGCATAAACTGTAAGAACCATTATGAGATTTGCCACGTTCCCTTCCTCCTGCTGCATCAACTAGAGAAGCACGTGTTTAGTTAGAGCCTCCAGAAGTGGGGTCCTTGAGTGACTGTGACAGGCAGAGCCCACCAACAATCACAGAGGACACGTGACGGGAGTCACTTTTGTGAGATTCTGCAGTCATCATTTTAGTAAACCCTGTAATGATGGGCTCCGTGTTTGGGGCAATACACTTACTTTCTCTGAGTCCCAGTTACCCCATTTGAAAGGAGAAAAAGTAATTTCAATTTCAGGTTTGTTTATTTCTGGTGAGGACCAAGCAACGTGAGAGCATATCAAGCTTCTAATACAAAGTCTAATGTGTAATAGGTGCTCAGTATTTCTTTCCCAGCAAAGGGATCAAGAGAACATCCCTAGAAAGAGATCAAAATTAGAAGTCAGAGTAGCATGAGATTTTCCAAATCTTAACATGGGAAGCTGTATGTCAAAGGAGCAATGCCTTCAAAATTCTGAAGGACAAGTCTATACCCAGCCAAACTAGCAACCAAGTGTCAGGGGTTAGAATACAGCCATTGTCACCAAACTTTTATATCTTAGATATCCGTTCTCTGAAAGTACTCTACCAAAATGACTCAGTTAGGAAACAGGGGACCCAACTCAAGACAGAAGGACTTCCTGAGAAGGGCAGCCCCAGTTTGATGTCTGGGCAGAGGATAGGGAGCTTCTGTCTGTCTGGCCCAGAGCAGGAAGATAGGGTTCCAGGGGAACCCAGCCAGGACAATATTTAACTGGAAGGAAACCTGATGTATGTGGAAAGTAAGGCTGGTGGGGAAAGTACATTCTGTTTAAGAATTAATGACAAACCTGGATAACAAAGAAAATTTTAGGGGCACCTGGGTGGCTCAGTCAGTTGAACGTCTGACTTCGGCTCAGGTCATGACCTCGTCGTTTGTGAGTCCGAGCCCCGCGTCGGGCTCTGTGCTGACAGCTCAGAGCCTGGAGCCTGCTTCAGATTCTGTGTCTCCCTCTCTCTCTGCCCCTCCCCTGTTCATGCTCTGTCTCTCTCTCTCTCAAAAATAAGTAAACATTAAAAAATTTAAAAACCCAAAAAGCAAAAGCAAAGGAAATTTTAAAATATAAGGTAATTATTAAGTCCAAGAACAAGAAAATTTTACAAATGACAAGGAAATAAAATGATAGTATATTATTCGACTTAGCAGGAAGAATATTAACATGCCTATAGTAATTTTTTTCGCTGATTTTCAATTCAATCAAAAATTTATTCTTTTTAATTTAAAAACTTTTTAATGTTTATTTTTTGAGAGACAGAGTGTGAGTGGGGAAGGGGCAGAAAGAGAAGGAGTCATAGACTCTGAGGCAGGCTCCAGGCTCTGAGCTGTCAGCACAGAGCCCAACACGGGGCTCAAACTCACAAACCGTAAGATCATGACCTGAGCCAAAGTTGGACACATAATGGACTGAGCCACCCAGACACCCCTAATCAGAAATTTAAAATTAACTGCCAATATAGGTGGACAGGGGTGAGGGGGAATTAGCAAGGTGCTAAATCTTTGCCTTGCAAATTAGGAAGTCAATAGATTATGCCTTAGCTTAATAACCCCAGAAATTCAATGTTAGCTGATCACTTAAACGTGTGGAGGCGCAAGCCAGAGGGAGGAGGTGACAGGTCAGGAGGTGGCTCTTCCTGAGGAATTGCATTTGAAGTTGGGGACCACCACTCTTTCCCGTTGTAAATTGGCTCTTTAAGATATGGACATGTATCACCCTGAAAGAAAGATTAGTTACTATTTGGGGAGTGAGGAGAAGACTTTGTACATGACATAACTGAGATAGGGGCTATTTACTATTTAAAAACCAGTAAATCCACACCCCAATCATATATACGTACGCAATGCCCTAGGCTCCAGTCCTGAGTAATCACCAGGGAGCTTTGTGACCCTGGATAAGTCCCTTCACCTCTGAGTCTCCGTCTTCCCATTTATTTAAACTCACTAGCGTTACGATCTCTGTCTGAAATCTCAAATGCACTATTATCACAACGCAAAATTGCAAAATACCTTGGAAAATACCACTCCTTATTTTTACAAGTGCATTCTTTTTCTTAAATATAAAAACACATTAAAATATTTCAGGTTAAAAAGGGTTGGGGGGCAGTATAAGGCTCTGACACATTGACCACATTTTGTCATGGAGCATTTTTTAACAGGCTGGCGAGCTCTGTAGGACACCCACTTTGAGTTTATGCAATGCGAGTAAATAAACATGACCTTGAGAGTTCTTGTCTTCACATGTTCCACATCCCCCCACGTACCCCCACCAACTCCCAATCAGGACAGTCTCAAGAGCTGCTGAACCAGAATTCAGTGTCCTGATGAGCTACAAAGAACACTCTCCCCACTGGAGAGAGAGATTCCTGAGTCTCCTGCGGGCCCGAGAGGTCTCGTGTGGAATGAATGAAGCACTTTGATGGTCCAGAAACATTCACCGCGGAGACCTTACCATCTCCCTCACCTGGAGCTCCCGTGAGCCATTCCCCGAACTGAGCTAACCCCTCACATGGGGAACAGAAAAAGAAATCAACGTTTCTGAAGGAAAGGAACCCAAGTTCTAATTTCTCCCAGAGAGAGGATTCACTCCCCTGTCTAGCTCTGGCTGCTTTCTCTTCCTTCCTTCTCTGGTTTTATCCCTCCCACCATCCACGTAATCCTTCTGCATGGCCGTGCCCTTAAACTTACTTTCTCCCTTTGGCATGATTTATTTTTCCCCAGAGCCAGAGCTCACTTCCCCAGCCTCCAGTGGTCGGGCTGTGAGCAGGTGAAGTTAGCTGGGTATAATTTTCAATGAACCATTTCTTTTTTGGCAAAAGCAAGCCCCTGTGATCTGTTTCCATTAAAACCTCGATTCCGAAAAGTGAATCTGACAGGCCTCAGAGCACTTGATTAATCTTCGTAGTCAGAGCCCAAGGTGAGGAGGCGGGAGGAGATTCCTTGAAGCTGGAAGAGAGTCCTCTCCCCCCACCCCCAGGCACTGCTACACTTCCCCGGAGTCCTCACTGGCTTATGCAGAGCTGAGGTTTGTCACCCCCCGCATGAGCTAGCTCATTTAACGCCATAAGCCGCCTCATCCCCTTTTACAGGTAAAGAAACAGGCCCAGGGAGGTGGAGAGGCTGGTCCACATCTGCACACCTAGGGACTGGTAGAGTCCCACAGGAACTGAGCTGAGTTACTCGACAGCTGGTGTTCTGGTTTCCCCTGGGACCACCTGTCTCCCCTCCCCCAGCGTTGGGCTAGATGCAGAGATCAGGTGTGTGTGGGTCCGGGAGACAAGCTCAGAGGTTTGGTGACTCAGTGGAGATTGTCACGGAACGTCTTGGCTGTTGAATGTCTTTTCTCAGTATTGGCCAACTTAGGTCATTCTTGGTCTCCTTCATCCCTTTGGGTCCCAGGTCTGGACTGAGAAGTGACCATAGATGATGCTTAGGACATACCAGGATACGGTCTCAGTCTGACATGGCCATAACACGTATGTTACGTGCTAAGCTTACGTGCTAAGTTACGGGAAGCATGCTCAAAGGGCATAGAGTGACCTCACTGCTTTTGTCTTCTTTTTCATGCATTCCATTTCCAAACTTCCCATCTTGTCTTCCTGCTCTGGCGGGGTCAGGGGGTCCCTGGGTAACTCCGTTCCCTAGTCTGGTTCATAGTAACTCTACCCTCCAGGCTCTGAGGACTGGCTTAGAATCTAGACTGTGCGGGGCGCCTGGGTGGCTCGGTAGGTTAAGTGTCCAACTTCAGCTCAGGTCGCGATCTCATAGTTCGTGAGTTTGAGCCTTCAGTCGGGCTCTGTGCTGACAGTTCAGAGCAGGGAGCCTCCTCTGGAATCTGTGTCTCCCGTGTGCTCTGTTCCTCCCCGACTCACACTCTGTCTCTCTCTTGAAAACAAAGATTTTAAAAATGAAAAAAAAAAAAAAAAAAAAAAGAATCTGGTCTGTGTTGCCCAACTTTCTGGCTTGGGAAAAGAACTGGCTGGTCACAGTCTTCCAGCCAGCAGGGGGCGCCCCTCAGAGAGACCTTCTGACATCTCTGTGGGGCCTCAGGGTCCCGGAGATGCATGTGGGCACAAGACAGACACATCCTAACCTCAGCTGAATGCCCTGGGCTTGATCTTACATAACTCCTCTTCGTATTTACTTTTCAGAAAGCCCTGGTGAGGGCTGTAAATATTTTAAAAGAACATTTCTGGAGGGTTTTTGTTGTTGTTCAAATGCATTACATATTCATTACAGAAAATTTAAGGGACAAAAGGAAAAGCAGACATAAGAAAAACAAATATTCTTTGTAATCACACCAACTGGAGATAACATATAAAAATGTACAGCATTCCACTCTTTTTTTCTGGGCCCATCTATATTCACTTTCATTTCTAAAAATGGAATCCCATCACATTCACTGTGTGCGTTACCAGGCGTTAGCCTAGCTAATAGCCATTTCTCTCCTTTCTGCTTTGCCAGCCAACCCCGATTTTGTTCAGATATAGGGCAGCCCTGTGCCCAAGGGAAGGCTGGGATCTTCTCCCGCCTGAGGGAATGAAACTTAATAGATCTAGGCCATTCTTGATCATTCCCCTGGTCTTGTCAGTGATTGGTTTGGGAATAAGTGTGACATTATTTTGGCCAAGAGATACGAGGGAAGTCTTCAGGGAGCTCCTTGAAAACATTAAAACAAAACAAAAACAAAATACAGGGGCGCCTAGGTGGCTCAGTAGGTTAAGCATCTAACTTTGGCTCAGGTCATGATCTCACGGTTCGTGGGTTCGAGCCCTGCATCGGGCTCTGTGCAGACAGCTCAGAGCCTGGTGCCTGCTTCAGAGTCTATGTCTCCCTCTCTCTCTCTGCCCCTTCCCAGCTCACACTGTCTCTCTCTCTCTCTCTCAAAAATAAAGAAACATTAAAACATATTTTTTAAAAACCCTGCCCTGCAAAAAAAAACCAAAAAAAACCCTCTCCTTTTCATGGCTGGTGGTGTCTGAAATAAGGTCATTGTGCAGGTGAAAGAGGTGAGGGAGCGAGCCTGAGAGGTTCAACCAGGGACATCAAGATTGCCAGAACCATCACTGTGGGTCCTCGCCAAGCATCTCTGTTCACCAACTTTGCGACCATCCCCAAGCTGGGCATCTTGTTACATGACAAAACAGCTTTGTGGTTCATGCTATTTAAAATGTTCTGCTATTTGGAACCAAAAGCATCCTACTGGACTGACTTTTTCTTGTCATTAGGAATCCTTTAACAGCATTGTTTGAACCAGACCAACTTGATTCTGATTGGCATAGCATATTCCTTTGTGTGGACACAGAGTTTATGCATGTGTTTTGCTATTACAGTACTGCAGCCCTGAGCCCGTTCCTATTTCCTTAAATTCTGAGTTAAATGTTCTGAATAGTTTTAAGGATTTTAATACATATTGTAAATTGCCCACGAGTCCTTATTGTGTTTTGTACTAATCTTTCAAGTCTCCAGAGAAGGTCGAGTTCCTCTTTCTTTCCAGTGAGCTCTCAGAAGAATCATTAGCAAAATATATTATTCCTTCAAGTGCCAACTTATTTTCCATGATGAGCTCCATTTAAACAAACCATGTCTTCTAATGAACTTTAATACTTCATACTCTTTCACTACATTACATTGGACTCAAATTACTAGGACAAAGGATGTTCAATCCCTGGGCCAAGGAAGGTCATATGTTTGGGCTGATAGCTCTTGACTTTATCCATACTCTTGGAATCACTTTGGGAGCTTAAAAGCAAAACAACCCTAATTGAGATATAATAGATGCACAATAAACTGCACATACTAAAAATAAGCAATTTGGCAGGTTTAAATATATGTATACATCCGTGAAGCCATCACTAAAATCAAGATGGTAAACAATTTATCACCCTTCAATTACAGGGATCATTGTTCTTGGGTGCCTGGCGTCCAATGATTTGAAAACTATTGTTTTATGTATTTTGCCTGTTTTTTGTTAAGCTGCATGTAGAAGGAGAAATCCATTCCCTGTTACTCCATCTTGGACAGAAGCAGATATTCCCTACCTGGGGAGCCTTTATGAAACAATCTCTGGGCTCCGTCCCAGAACAACTGAACTGTAGTATTGGGGGGAAGTTATTTTAACTTTCTGATGAAGGTACAATTTACGTGCAATAAAATTCATCCTTTTCCGTGCATGATTTTGGGAATTTCGGCCAGTGAATGCCATCATGAAAGTATCACCATAGTCATAATATAGAACAATTACATTCCCTGTCCCAAATTCTATGCCCTCCGGTGTAGTCACCCCACCCCCAGCAACCCCTAGCTCCTGGCATCCATTACTCCCCATAGTACCGGTATAAGGACCAGAGTAGATGTTCAAGCAAGGGAGATTGGGAGATCAAAGGTCTAGAGTCAACAACAGACATTGGCTTCGAAACACGGGAGCAAATACAAAGCTATCTCTTAGCGAGATGATCAGCTATGGTCTTCATCTATTTTTCTTGGGCACAGAACATATGGGGCCAGAAGGACCATCATCACTGGGGTCAATGTAAGGACTCAAGAATACTGATCCTATTATGATTAGGAGATGCCTCTTGGTCCTTCCAGTTTTTCTATGTCTAGCATTTACATGTTCTATATATTCAATCATGTTGCTAGGTGACAACATACATATCCCATACATCCATTTGTTTTTCTTGTCTTCTAAAGCAGCAGCGACTTTACTCATATGCAAACATGTATTATGCTGTGGTACGTGTAAATACCATCTTTCAGGTGTAACCATAGAAAGGTGAGGAGAGGCCTCACTCACAGGATGGGAGACAAAGGGATTGGATCAGTGAAGACCCAGGCATGCGACATCCTAACTGCACGGTATCCTAACAATGATAATTTAAAGTTACCCTGCTTGGTTCTCACAAGAGCCCTATACATGGCTTATTCTGATTCCCATTTTCCAGATGAGGAAACGCGCACAGAGAAAGCAAGTAAGTGGGTCAAGACCGTCAACCGGGTGGAGGCAGAACTGAAAGCAGAAACTAGATCCTCTGGCTCCGGGTTCAACCCTCTTCTCACACATTGCAGTTGGGATGAGACAGTCTCCACTTTCTCAGGTACTTAAAAAGATTAATGGCCCCAGGATGGCAGACAGTGTCAGTGTCAGGAGACAGGGCTGACCGGAAGCGAAAGGGAAGGATTCTTACTCCCTCCCTGGCACGTAAGGTCAGCCTCACAGAACACTAGTGCCTACATCCAAACATTTTGCTTCTCTATTGGGCAACTTCCCCTTGAGCTATAAAGCTCTCTTTATAAGCCCATAAGCAAGGAGCTAACAAGGGCCAAGCTGGTCTCCAGCCCCCTCCTTTGCCTCGGCCCAGGGCTTGACTTGGGAGTGTGGAAGAGGGGGCCAGCTTTGCGCCCAAGCCCAAACTGAGAACAAGGATTTCGAGGTCATGATGCTCTTCAAACTTCTGGAGTTCTCTGTCACAGACCTGCCTGGGGGAGAGGATAGACGCCTCCATCCACTTCTGAATTCAGCCCTCCTTCAGGCTCTTCCCCTGTGTGTGCCTGTAACTCAGGTCAGTGATTCTCAAAGTGTGGTCCCTGGCCCAGCAGTCTCAACGTCACCTAGGAACTTTTATTTATTTTTATTTTTCTATTTATTTTTGAGGGAGGGAGGGAGGAAGGTAGAGAGAGAGAGAGAGAGAGAGAGACTGAGATTGAGAGAGAGAGAGAGAGTGAGTGGGAGAAGGGAAGAGAATGAGGGAGTCATAGAACCCGAAGCAGGCTGTCAGCAAAGAGCCTGATGAGGGGCTCAAAATTCACAAGTCATGAGATAATGACCTGAACTACAGTCAGACGTTCAACCAACTGAGCCACCTAGGTGCCCCTAGGAACTTTTAAAGATTGAAGTAAAATTCACATCACATCCAAGTGACCACTTTAAATTTTTAAAAAATTGTTTTTCTTTTAATGTATATTCATTTTTGAGAGACAGAGCACAAGTGGGGGTGGGGCAGAGAGAGAGGGAGACAGAGAATCCAAAGCAGGCTCTGAGCACAAAGCCCGACCCAGGGCTTGGATTCACAAAGCATGAGATCATGACCTGAGCCAAAGTCAGATGCTTAACCGACTGAGCGACCCAGGTGCCCCCCAAGTGACCATTTTTGGTTGTGTAAGTCATTCTCACTCAGTTCTATTGTTGGTCTTGTGCCCCTATCCCTTCCATCTAGCCCCAAACCTTTTTCATCACCCCAAAAGGAAATCCTGGACCCACACAGCAGCCACTCCTCATTACCCCTCCCTGCCCCCAACCCCTGGCAACCACAAATCTGCTGTCTCTACTGATCTACCCATTCTTGGTATGTCAAAGGAATGGACTCATACAACACGTGACCATTTGTATCTGGCTTTCACTTCCCATAATGTTTGTGAGGTTCCCTCAGGCTGTATCGAGCATCAGTACTTCATTCCTATTATTCTAGGGACGTTCATTCCTTGCCGCATGGGCCGCGTGAATCAGAAACTGTGAGTGTGGTGCCCAGAGTGTCCTTGTGGTTATTTGGACACATTGCAGAGGAAGAACCAATGAGCTAGGCAATGTCAGCCTATGTTGTCTCATCAGAAGAAAGATGCTGGGTTCCGAAATTCAGGATTGTGTTATTCTGCCAAAACCCCACAGTCAGTACAGATGTCTTTTTAAAACTAAATGAGTGTTTTTTTTTTCCTTTTCCTTGAGTTGTAGGAGACGGCTGTCAGGATCTGTCAAATTCATTTCTTGTCTTAGAAAACATACTGAAAAACTAGAGCACATTCTTTCAAAATAATCCCAGACTATTTTTAATATCTCTATATTCACGTCAACCTTTTCCATTTTGTTTCCATCCTATTTATAGTAGGGCTAATTGCTTCTCAAACATCTCCAGATGTGCCATCCATTACCCAAGCTGCGCGCCGTAGGTGGTGGCAAACGGGACTGTACCAGAGCCTCCCTCCCTCCATCCCCTGTCATGGAGTACAGATTTGTACACACACAGGCCTCGACTCAAGAGCCTGCTTAGAAGGCTATTGGCTGCCATGAACCTAGAGGAACTTCAGTAATTTGACACCCAAATTCCAAATTTCTTCTCCGCTATTTCCTCCTCCTAGTGGCTTGGGCAGCCCACCTGGCGCTCTGCTAGTCATCTGTCGATTTAGGGAGAATTGTCTAGGATGGCATGGGAACGTGTGGGAGGCTATGCAAGTAACCAGGAGTCAAATGACTTGGGTTCCAGTGCCGGCTTGATTCGTGCTACTCATTCAATGAATGCAGTATTCACTGAACTCCATGAATGGGTGAGAAGACAGCAGTAAACAAGAGAGACACTGCCCCTCACCTGTCACCACTTTGGGGGACTTAAAGTCTAGTGGGAGGTCAAAATAAGTGAAGATGTGATTTTAGCATTGTGTGAGGATGTCACACGGGGAATTTCCTATAAAATATGCTACACTGTACACTGGAAAGGCACCTGCTCTAGCAGGGGAAGAGGTGGGGATGAAAGATGGCTCTAAGGAGAAAGAGTTGGGTAAGTTTAGACATGAAGGGTGAGTAGAATTAGCAAAAGTGGGAGTTGGGTGGAGTAGGTATGGTTTTACCAGAGGGAGCAAACCAGAGAGAAAATGGCGTGTGCAGATGTTGGGGGGAGACAAGAGTCTTGCACTGGGAACTAAAAGGATCATGAAGTTGCTGGACTGTCATGTTGGGGACGGGTCTGGTGTGACACAGGTTTAAGAAGAGAAGAGGTTGTAGAGGTTGTAAGTTAAGTCCTGGGAAGCCATGTGATCTTGTCGGGAAGCACAATAGAAGTTTCCAGCAGAACTGTGGCTTGATCTGCTGTGTGTTTTAGGGGTCACTTGGACTCTGCAGGAGGGATGAGTTGTAGGGATTCAGAGCGGAGATTGGGAACCCAGTTAAGGCTTTCTTGCACTGGGACCTCGCACAAAGTACTAGCGGATGAATTAGACAAGACTTGGGAGACCAATTCGGGAATGTCTAGTAAGGTGGAGGATGTGCGTGCCCTGGGATCCAGAGATTCTGTTCACAGGAGGTATGAACAAGATGCTCAGAACTATACTGTTGGAAATAAAAACCTGGAAGCAATCTAAATGCCCATCAATATGAGACTGGGTAAAATGAACATATGGGACCTGCCATCCTGAAACACGGGAGCTTTACACAGCAGTTAAGATGAATGAGTGGGGTCTACATTGATCAAATTGAAAAATCTCAAAAGCATAATGCTGAGCAAACCATCTGGTTGACAGAAATACAGGTGCAGCTGGACACCCTGTAGCTAAAGTTTGTAAGAGATGCTATTATTTTGTGCACCATTCAGACCAAAAAAAGCTGAAAACTAAATTGACAAAAATGCTTTCTTATCTCTTATCATGTGATTCATTATATCTGAGTACATTCTTTTACCATACATTATTTTTTGCATGCATTAAAAAAAGGAAAATATAAATGGAATAAATCAGTTAAGGTATTCCTCAAACTTTTCCATATTTAAACTGACTCTTTTGCATCTTCTTAAAAAAAGTAGTCTCCATGCCCAACGTGGGGCCCGAACTCATGACCCCAAGATCAAGAGTCAGACTCTCCACTCACTGAGCCAACCAGGCACCCTTCTTCTGCATCTTTTTGACTCAAAGTTACTGACATCTGTGTTTCCCATCCCCCCCCCCCCCGCGCCCATACCATAATTCCTCCATCCAGCCAGAGGATTGGTGATGCAACATTTCTGAAAAGAATCCTGCTCCTGGAACATGGCTAAACATTTCTGATCCACCACCTCCCACACCCTCTCCTCACTCATTTTGTTCCTAGAGTAAACCTAGTGCCCTCTCACTGTCTCCACAATGCTCTGCAAGCATTTTCCTGACACCTTTGATGTTGGAGGATGTGCAGGAAGTATGGCTCTGTCACTCCGGCCACCTGGCTGACAGCTGTTGTAAGACGTCATTAGTTATAAGAGCATCCTGACTTCAGAAACGTTAAAATGTGAAAAAAAAAAAGTGTGCCTTAGCAACAATGAAAAATGATAGATACTATTTCTGAATAAAACATATAGTTATAAAATGCATGGGAATGATAAGCACCAAATTCAAGATGGACATCATCCCAGCGATAATGTAGAAATGGAGGGTATGGCCCTGGGCTGTGAGGCACAGGGGATTTCAAACGACTATGTGCCATCTCAGTCTTCAAGTTAGGTAGTAGCTACATGGGTGGGTGTTTCCATTGTTCTCCACACTTTGTGATAAATATTTCATAATAAAAAAAGGTAACACTTGAGGCACCTGGGTGGCTCAGTCAGTTGGATATCTCTTGATTTCTGCTCAGGCTGTGATCTGACAGTTCATGAGATCGAGCCCTACATCAGGCTCTGCACTGACAGTGTGGAGCCTCCTTGGGATTCCATCTCTCCCTCTCTCTCTGCCTCTCCCCTGCACATGCATACTCTCTATCACAAAGTAAAATATTTTTTTAAGGCAACAGTCATATTAATGCCATTCTGTTAATAACCGGCTGTGTGATTTGGGGGAACCTGTCTAGCTACAGCTTTCTGGTCTGTGTTATAAAGATGGTAATACCTCTTCTTTCTGTCTTATAGGAAATTTGCATTGCTGTGAACATCAAAACAGCAAATGCTTGCAAATATCTTCTTTGGATTGTAAAGCACAACAGCGGAAGGTTATTGAGATGGTCATCTCACAAGCTCATCAAACTCTTCCTAGGGATGTGGGGTCGGTGGTTTTCATACTAGCCTCCAATGAATCAGGCTTCAATGTATCTATGCCTCTTTGGCAATATGGCCCTGCCACTCCTCCCATCAAGGGGCGGAGGCTATTTCTGGGAGGACTGGCCATGTGACTTGCTTTGATCAACTGAATAGGACAGAAGTGACACTACAAGTTGCAGAGCTTAGACCTTGAGTGTGATGTAGCTTTGACTGCAACGTTCTTGGATTCCTGGGACCTCCTACATGCTCTGAGGAAGCTCTGTCTGACGACTAGAGGATTCAGGGGCATGTGTAGAAAAACCAAGAAGCTTAGCCAACAGCCAGCACTAACTGGTAGGCATGATTGAGGCCATCTTGGACCTTCCACCCTTAATGTCCCTCCAGCTCAATTCTGTAGGCCAACAGAACTCCTTAGTCAACCCACAGAACCCTGAGGAATAATGAATCATTATTTTCAGGCTACCATATTGTACGACAGTTTGTTTTGCTGCAAAGTCTATCTGAAACAGGTGGCCTCTGAAAGTGAGGCGCCCTGCCCCATGACTTGCAGATTGGCATGATCTATTTCGCAGACCACAAATCGGATATGCCGATTCATATCCTGCTTCAAGCAGTAAGTAATGACAAACCATCGGCTGTGTGTGCGTTACTGGCTTAGTACTAGGAAGACTAGAAAAAGGCGCGGCACAGAGAAAGATCACCTAATCTCATTAAGGAGGTGTCAACTACAGAAAGTTACATTAAAATACACTACATTGAAAAATGCAAGCTATACAGAGAACAACGGACGTTTATAAAGTTCTTACTGCGTAGCAGGAATTAAGGCCTAATGTATTCAATCCTCACAAGGACCTGGCAACAACCATCATTGTTCCCATTTCATGGACAGAGGAGCTACTGTTGAGTCAACGGCTCAGAGTTCTGCTGACGGTAGGTGGTCAAGCCACGGCCGGGGCCCAGCACTGACTATAAAGCCCGTGTGTGTGTGTCTCCTCACACAGTGTGCCCACGACTACATGGATGCTGGTGAGAGCAGCGCTGTGCTGCAAACGCTCTGGGTGTGAGAATGGTCAGGAAGAGCCCTAGGAGAGGGAGACCTTAGCTGACCTTGAAGGATGGACAGGAGTTGGAATGGAATTAAGGTAGGGGGATCCAGGCAGGGGTCATGACATGCAAACCGGGGTAAAGAGAGGGAAATCCTGCGGAGTGTTGGAGACAGTGTGAGCTGCGGAGTCCGGCTGATCAGGACCTGCCTCCCTCCAATCCAGGGGTGTGCGTGACCACCCTCATCAGCCGCCTACATCCCAGGGAGACCCCCACGGCCTGACGGAGGGGAGGCCAGGGAGAGGTGGGCTGGGAGGAGCATGGAAAGTGAAGACAATGGCATTGTCATGGGTCAGGTGGTGGGACAGAGTCAGAAAACAGGGACAGGAAGTCTCCGGGGCCACTTAAAAAATTCTGTTAGCTGGTCTAGGGGAGCACACAGGGGGACCTGCCTTGCACTACAGAGCCCCATGTCCATCAGCCAGGACAGCAGAGAACCTGGGGGCAGAGCACGTGTGCCAGGTCTGAAGACACCCCATTACCACCGGAGACCTGCTCCTTGCGGCTCTGCATGTGATAGTGTCCAGACCACCCTGTCCCTCTGTCCTGCATCAGCAATGATGTCAGGAGCCAAGAGCCACTTCTGGGCAAGCCATGCCCATGGCACTAGAGGGAAATGTAGTTTTATAACTCTCACCCCTGGGGCGCCTGGGTGGCTCAGTCAGTTGCGCGTCTGACTCTTGACGTTGGCTCAGGTCATGATCTCACGGTTCATGAGATCGAGCCCCATACTGTACTCTATATTAACAGCACGGAGCCTGCTTGGGATCCTTTCTTCGGTCTCCCTGTGCTCTTCCCCACTCAAGCTTGCTCTCTCACCAAGTTAAAAAAAAAAAAAAAAAAAAAAAAGCTCTGCAAGTAGAGTGACATGGGGAAGGTAAGGTGACTGGGGTAATGTTAAGGCACCAGAGCCTTGAGCAGGGATGCCTCACAGACATAGCCTTGCATGTGAAAGCAAGAGACAGCCAGTATAATGTCATGTGAAAGCAGAATTTCTGCCTGGCCCACTCTTAATTCAGCCTGGTGATTTAGGAAAAAACAGAGGGTTGAAAATTATATGATTATGAAAATATCCTGGGTAAAAAGATCAGACAAACCCTTGAAATGCTATCATGCATTCTGGTAAACTTAAGAATCTTATACATATAATACATGGTTAGGTAGAAATATCCTAAAACACAGCAAGGCAAAAGGGGGCAAAATATAAAGGAAATATCACTTATAAGTCTCCCCACACAGAGATAATCAGTACATCATTCAGACTTTTTCAATGGACGTATATAAATATATATTACATAAACAGGCTCACAGTGTTTTAGAACTTACTTTACAAAGCCTAATATATTGCGCCTTTCTTTCTCTATTAATAAATATACTCCTCGGCATCATTTAAAATGGCTGTTTATTATTTTATGTTGAAGAACATCTTGAACCTTCTCCAATCCCCCACTGCTTATTCATATAAAAACCCTAAGTGTATCCATTCAAGCGATGTGTTCTGAACCACATGTACAAAGAGGGTACTTGAAAAATAAATACCAGAGTAGTCATTATTGTCATTATGTTAATAACTACAGAGCTCTTTTCAAAGCACACCCCAATGGACCATTCTGCTGTCTTCCAAAAGAGTCTTTAGGTGGTGCTATTAGACGGTACGCTTCCTTCAGAACACAGGTGACTCATCTGGGGAGTGCGTGGGCGACTTCTGTCCCCACTTGACCCCTCCTGTTGCCTCTGTCTATTCTGGGTTAACCACAGCTCCCTCAAAAGAAGAGAAATGACAAGACTCAGATATTTTTCAGTTGTTGTGATCAACATGAACCGGAGCAAGCTTGAACAGATTGAATATAGCCTGAAAAAATTATGCCAAAGAAAATGCCTTTTCTCCTATGTAAGCTGGACCTGGGGCTGCCCTCAAGGTTACCTGCTGAGTCAGACAACAAAATGAAATAAAAGGCAACAAAATTGGCAAAGAAGAAGTCAAACTCACTTTTCACAGACGACATGATATTCTACATGGAAAACCCGAGAGATTCCACCAAAAGACTTCTGGAACTGATATGTAAATTCAGCAAAGTCGCAGGGTACAAAATCAACGTACAGAAATTGGTTTCATATCTATACACCAATACTGAAGCAACAGAAAGAGAAATCAGGAAATTGACCCCATTTATAATTGCACCAAGAACCATAAAGTGCCTAGGGGTAAACCTAACCAAAGATGTAAAAGATCTATATGCCGAAAGCTTTAGGAAACTTATGAAGGGAACTGAAGAAGGTACAAAGAAATGGAAAAATATTGCATGGTCATGGACTAGAAGAATAAATATTGTTAAAAGGTCAATACTACCCAAAGCAATCTACACATTCAACATAATCCCAATCAAAATTGCACCATCATTCTTCTCAAAACTAAAACAAACAATCCTGCAATTTGTATGGAACCACAAAAGGCCCCGAATAGCCAAAGTAATGTTGAAAAAGAAAAGCAAAGCGGGAGGCATCACAATCCCAGGCTTTAGCCTCTACTACAAATCTGTAATCATCTAAACAGTGTGGTATTGGCACAAAAACAGACACAGAGACCAATGGAATAGAATAGAGAACCCAGAATTGGACCCACAAATGTACGGCCAATTAATCTTTGACAAAGCAGGAAAGAGTATCCAGTGGAAAAAAGACAGTCTTTTTACTAAACGGTGCTGGGAGAGCTGGACAGCAACATGCAGGAGAATGAAACTAGACCACTCTCTTACACCGTACACAAAAATAAACTCAAAATCAAAATGGATGAAAGACCTATATGTGAGACAGGAAACCATCAAAACCCTCGAGGAGAAAGCAGGTAACAGCCTCTGTGACCTGAGCTGCAGCAAATTCCTGCTCAACACAGCTCCACCGGGAAGGGAGTTAAAAGCAAAAATGAACTACTGGGACCTCATGAGGATAAAAACTTCTGCACTGCAAAGGAAACCGTCAACAAAGCTAAAAGGCAACTAATGAAATGGGAAAAGGTATTTGCAAATGACATATCAAATGAAGGGTTAGTATCCAAAATCTATAAAGAACTTACCAAACTTAACCCCAAAAAACAAATAATCCAGTGAAGAAAGGGGCAGAAGACATGAATAGACACTTTTCCAAAGAAGACATTTAGATGGCCAACAGACACATGAAAAGATGCTCAGCATCACTCATCATCAGGGAAATTCAAATCAAAACCACACTGAGATCCCACCTCACACCAGTTAGAGTGACTAAACCTAACAACTCAGGAAACAACAGATGCTGGTGAGGATGTGGAGAAACAGGAACCCTCTTGCACTGCTGGTGGGAATGCAAACTGGTGCAGCTGCTCTGGAAAACAGTGTGGACATTCCTCAAAAAATTAAAAATAGAACTACCCTACAACCCAGCAATAGCACTGCTATGAATTTATCCAAAGGATACAAGAGTGCTGATTCACAGGGGCACATGTACCCCATGTTTACAGCAGCGCTTTCAACAATAGCCAAATCATGGAAAGAGCCGAAATGTCCATCACCTGATGAGTGGATCAAGAAGATGTGGTTTATCTATACAATAGAATCTCACTTGGCAATGAGAAAGAATGAAATATGGCCATTTGTAGCAACATAGTTGGAAATGGAAGGTATTATGCTGAGTGAGATAAGTCACTCAGAGAAAGACAGATGTCATATGTTTTCATTCATATGTGGATCCTGAGAAACTTAACAGAAGACCATAGTGGGAAAGAAGGGGAAAAAATAGAAACAGAGAGAGGGAAGCAAAGCATAAAAGACTCTTAAATACAGAGAACAAACTGAGGGTTGATGGAGGGTGGGGGAGAGGGGAAAATGGCTGATGGGCATTGAGGAGGGCATTTGTTGGGATGAGCCTGGGTGTTGTATGTAAGCGATGAACCACAGGGATCTACCCGAAAAACCAAGAGCACGCTTTACACACTGTGTTAGCCAATTTGACAATAAATCGTATTTAAAAAGAAAAGTTACCTGCTGAGATCAGACTGGGCCTGTTAAGATGCAAATGATGTACCCTGATGGTTTGCAGAGCACAGCTTTCTTTGGCACCGTCCACACACGATAAAGTATGTCTCTTGGATGAAAGTGTCTCTAAAACGATGACATTATAAACACACACAACGTTGAATCCCTCAGAAAAATGAAGCCTTAGGGCCTCACTGCTTCCCTCTAGTGGTCATGTCCTGACCCATCCTGTCTCTGGGCTCTGGTGGGGACCAGGCCTGGGAACCCAGCGCTGTCTCGTGCAGGGCAGGAGGCAGAGACTGAGGCTGCAGGGAAGTATCTAGAAGACTGACAAAGACAGTCTCTTCCACCAGAGTTTGTGGCTTTCCCTCCCCTCAGGGATCGTTTCAACACACAATCGAACCATTTCAGGTTTCTTGAGGCTGATTGAATTGTACATCTTTTTGATGAAATACCTTCTGTTATTCTATTTATCCTGTTACTTAGGAACATCCTCTTGAAATTAGCCAGTTTAGGAAACACAACGTTGCCCCATTTTTCAGGCATAGTCTGTGGATAGAGGGAACACCCCAGAAAGCTCACAGTGTAAACCTTGAGCCTCTAAACCATTTGTGAGGTTTCCTGGATGGAAAAAAGTAATTAAAGGCACGGGCTCTGATCAGACAGACACGCCTCCAGAGGTGGTTGTGCCACATGCTGTGTAGACACCAGGCTAACCTTCTCAAAACTTCACTCTCCCTCCTGTAAGATTTGGATGATCGGAGTTTCGACTTTGCAGTGTTATTTTGGCAATTACAGGAGAATATGATAATTACATTAGCATCGTCCTGAGCTCACAGTATTAGCAAACGTTAATGAGAACTATTTAAGCAGGAAGATAAACATTTTTAAAAGGTACTTGACTGCCTTTCTTTTCTTTTATAGTTTATTGTCAAGTTGGTTTCCACATAACACCCAGGGCTCATCCCCACAAGTGCCCTCCTCCATGGCCATCACCTCCCTCCCCCTCTCCTCTGCCCCCATCAGCCCTCAGTTTGTTCTCAGTATTTGTCTCTCATGATTTGCCTCCCTCCCTCTCCCCAACTATATCCCCCCTTTCCCTCCCCCATGGTCTTCTGTTAAGTTTCTCCTGTTGGACTTATGAGTGCAAACATGTGGTATCTGTCCTTCTCTGCCTGATTTATTTCACTTAGCATGACACCCTCGAGGTCCATCTACTTTGCTACAAATGGCCAGATTTCATTCTTTCTCATTGCCATGTAGTACTCCAATGTATATATAAACCACATCTTCTTGATTCACTGCCTTCTTAAACAGAGCACAATGACCTACATTAACCATTTCCCCTGGGACTCAGATTTTTCCTTCTCAAAATCAGCTCTGCCCCCATAAATAAGAGCAATAAAGTGCTGGGAAGTGGCTGGCATCTAAGTGAGGTTCTACTTTTCTCCACTCCTGAGCTGGGGGGCGCTGTATGTAAGCTGTCTCCATCCTGCAACCCTGAGTTCTTTCTGTTGCATTTCACTGGTTGGCTCCCTATTTCCCTGCCTTGTCCCTAGTACCACGTTCATCCACCTTCCTTCTCCTCTGCTGTGGAATCAGAAACAAGATACCATAGCTTGTTAGAATTCGCCTTTACGCAAGAAATTGAATAGAGTCCAGTCAAAGACCCGAACTATTCCCCTCTTTGCAAAACACCTAATCTCTTTGAATATCTGCATGCCTTTTGGTGCCTGTGCAATCCCTACCCAGTGGGTAGGAATGGGTTAAAAGAATGGAAGTGTTTAAAGACATCTTGTGGGTGAGCAGCTGATCACATGAGGTGGTAAATCTGGAAGCAGGCCTGGTTTTATTTCTGCCTCCTTGGGGTGTCTGGCTTTGGCTCCCTGGGCAGGAAACACTGCCCTCTGCTGGTGGGGAGGGCACGGTCCTGTCCACGGTGGTGGTTTTGCAGGAAAAGGTCCCGAAATAGTGAAAAAGGAGGGTAAACAGATATTAGGAGGGCAGCACAACTGGAGGGAAATGGGAACCAGAGTCAGGGTGGGAGCAGAGAGCGCCCCAAGGGGAGGCAAGGTGGGTCTATAATCTAGGCTACAAATGACAAGGTGAGAATTGGGGGTGTTGTACTTGCAAAGGCTTAAGGCCAGTGGATCAGGATGAAGGTGGTGGACGCTAGCTATTGTGGTCTTATTTAACACGATGCTGGTTTTGTCGCATGAGAACAGACCTTCTGGGGTCACCTCAGTTGAGAGTCTGTTGATTTGGGCTCAGGTCATGGTCCCAGGGTCACGGGTTCAAGCCCTGCGTCTGTCTCTGCACTGAGCATGGAGCCTGCTTGGGATTCTCTTTCTCTCTGCCCCTCACCTCTGCTCAGGGACACACTTTCTCCATCTTCTTCTCTTGAATCAAAAAAAAAATAGACCATATGACTTCAGTAACTTGGACAGAGGCAGTGGGAAGGGGTATATTTGAAACAGGAAAATTCCACAGACAGAACGATGCTGTGTTTCTTAAGGTGTTATTTTCCAACAGCGCTCTACTCTAGTGTTTCCCAAACTGCTTCTCACAAGCCACCAGGGTTCCATGAGTTGTCATCAGGTGGTCCATAAAACTGGCTTCCTATATCTAAGTAATTTTTGACAATTACACACCATGAGCACTGAGAAGCCTCTTAACTCATCCAGAGTCCCTTCTCTGGACTCCGGTGTGACCCCATTGTCTGGTTCTGTCTCTTGACCAGAGGCCACGACTCTGGTCAGGCAGACTTTTCTCGCAGGAGGGAGTAATGCTAGTTTATTGTGATCTGCTCTGGGACTGTGTGCTCTTCCTCGTGGCAGCCCCACATCGTGCTCGCACATTATCAACAGTTCTTCAACACAACGGTCGTTAAGTTACCCAAATTGAGCATGCCATCTCTTTCTTTTCAGAACGCTGACTGGCACGCCGTTTATTTGTATTAGAGCTCCAGGATGTCTAGTAACATTCAAATACGTATTTATTTTATTTGTTAATTTCTTCCTTGTGATCTCTTCCACTAGAAACTACTCACAGTGTCTGGAAGATACACAAAAATGCTGGTCTTAGATGGGGTTTTCCTAGAAGCAGACCCTGAAACAAACACGTAAATGTTTGTAAATTTATTAAGGACCAGTTTCCAGGAGAAATTGCTAAGAGAGTGGGGAAGCCAGTGAGACCAGAGGAAGAAGCCATGTCAAGGAGAAAAGTCCCAGTCTCCGCTGGGTCCCTTGGGGAGCCCGAGAGCCAAAACTGTACCAGAGTTTGTTTCTTCTTGAGGCACGAAAGTTGGGGTTCTCGATGTTCCATCCCCAAGTGCAGTCAGTCACTGGGTGGCTGAGATCAGGGAGGGGACCGGGGGGGGTCATAAATTCCCAGGCATTTCAATGTTCTAGATGGGCAAGGTAACATCAGCAGTCACGGCCAATGCTCAGGGGAAGGGCAAAGGGGGAAGAGCCGGGAAGCTCACAAAAGCTGGGTGGGGCACACAGAGCCAAGGGTGTGTGGGGATCAGGGGAGGGTATCCGTGGTGTCCCCTAGAGTTCTCATTAAGTATGTGACAAATTAGTCAATCAACGAATGAGTGACGGTACCCAAAAGTCCCTGTGTACATAAACAGAGCATCGTTTTTTGTTTTTTTTATTACATATATTTACATTTCAATTACCTCATGTTTTATGGATTAGATTTTGGTAAAGAAACAGTGCTCAGAGAGAGAGCGATCCATCACAATGGGGTCAGGGCACCAGACTTTCTCATGGCTGAGACAGGTAGGACTGAGTCACTGCCAGCATCAGCCCGTCCAAGGAGCTGGAATCATCAGTGCATCACAAGTGTGGCCTCAGAAAAAGGTGTGACCAATGAGGTCATAAACCTAGCATAAAAATGGACCTGATGGGGTCTAAGATGGCCCTGGGCATATCGCTAATAAGTAGATGACCAACGAGAAAATGGGACCCTGGAAGTCCATACAAAGGGCAGCATGAGAAGGTGATGTCAGTACAGCATGGAGAGAGGGAGGGAGAGGGAGAGGGAGAGAGAGAGAGAGAGAGAGATGATCAATATAAATATTTTGTGAGGAGAAGTATGCATGTCAGCAGCAGTAATAAAAATAATCTTTATGGCAATAATTTTATGAATTTTTATAGCAATAAAGCATTTGCATAATGATGAAGAGAGCTCAGGGATGTAGGAAAACCCCCAAACTCAAATAAAATGGTGGCTCTGCCCTCGCTCTCAGACACAGAGAAAGGCATCATTACCCGCTATCCCAGAGGAAGGAGTAAAGATTAAAACCAGACTGACTCCCCATTCATGATCTTTATTTTAGTTGAAATGTATAAAGTTATTTAGTAGACGTTCTATGTTTGCCTATAGTGAGATAGTTATGTTCCCATAAAGATACTCGTCTTTCTTCTCTGTGAAAGCTCCCTCCCAGCAAGGATGGAACTGAGGTTGGAGTGTGTGAACCAGAGAGATGGGCACATATCACCCCTGTGCTGTCCAGTCCAGAACACTGGGCATAAATTGTTGTAGATACCATCCCCTAAATGAGATTCTTGCGACTCTGGTCTTGTGAGTTTTAGAGCCTGAAAACAAACAAGGAAACGTGGAATCGTGCATCCTGATTCTCAGCCAAGTCCCAGTACTTAAGGGTTCAGGATAAGTGGTTCTGGAAGCTTGTAGTGTGGCAGCCTGAGGTTCCAGCAGGAAATCAAGGCCATTTCCTTGCCACCATATTTGAATCACAATGTGTTTCATGTGCTCTTTCACTGTGGACAAGTGCTCACGGACTTACAAGATTATGACAAAAACTGAGGGGTGGCTCAGTCAGCTGAGCGTCCTGACTCTTGATTTTGGCTCAGGTCATGATCCCAGGGTCATGGGATCGAGCACCTCATAGGGGTCTGGGCTGACAGCACAGAGCCTGCTTGGGGTTCTCTCTCTCCCTCCTCCCCACTCATGGGCATGCACATGCTTTCTCTCTCAAAATAAATCAACTTAAAAAGAAGGAAAGACAAGAACTGACCGGATCTTTGTAACACCATTTAAAGGATGCAGCAACAGTAGCGCTGACCACAAACTTGGGCAGGCTTTTGCACTTTGAAAATGTACAGCCAATCCACATGATTCTTACTCCTGAGCTTTAACCACTAGCAGTAATGTGCTAATGCCAAGGGGGTTTCGTGGCCTCAAACAGAGCTGCAAATGAGCCGGGCCCATCAACCACTCATTGCCACCCAGGGCATCACCGCTCTGCATCTGGGAGACGGAGCAGGGGACAGCGGACTACGTGATGGAACCTCTCTGTTCCCAGGAAAGTCAACCTACGCCTCTGTGGCAGAGGGCGGGGGCTAGACACGCATTGGCACCATTCTCTGTATTGAAATGTGGTGATAAGAGGTGTTAGTAGTTTTTTAGAGAGATATAGTCAACATATTCAGAAATGCTGCAGCGGGTAGGAAATCCACAGACATTTTGAGTGCACCCATGCTTTCTGATTTTCTGAAAGGAAGTGAGGTGCCTGCACCTGACCTTGGGGAACAGTTCTCATTGCTAACAAAGGCTGCTCAAGGAAACCTGTAGCAATCGCCTTTTGGAAGGCCTTGCTCAGATTCGACTCAGTGTATCAAGCAAGGGTCCAAAGAGAGGCTTCCTTGGAGTGAGGCCCTCCCCTCCATCATCCTGCAGCACGCTGGTTCAATTAATGTCCTTGAGAACGCCTCCTCCTTGAGGGTATCACGGAGTTGGGATGTGGCTCTATGGTAAGAACTCAAGGGAACGAAGTCATAATTTTGGGTAGATTGTCTGCAGGTTTCAGATTCTCCCCTTATCACCCTCCTTCTCCTCCCCTTCACCCCTCCTGCCACCTCCTCACTCCCCCACCCTGCCACCAGCACCCCCAGGACCAGTATTGCTCTTCGCCATCAGAGGAAAACAACGGGCTGGGTGTATATTGGTCCCAGTAGCCTGGCAGCTGCAGAACCAAATACAAGTCACACAAGCAACAAAAATCCTAAGAAGCCCACTGAATGTCAGGCCTCCTGGAAAGGCATTTGAATTCAAGGGTTTCGTTGGCTGGCTTGCTTTTTGTTTCCACGTTGTGCTGGCCCAACAAAACACCTCTGCAGTCCTAATTCTAACCCCAGGCCACCCGTGTATATCCTGGGGCGGAGACCCCCTTTTCTTTCACAGACGCGGACAGCTTTTCAATTAGGTATGTGGGGTCGAGGTCCTACAGGGCTGATTCCCAATCTTACTTGTACATTTGAATCACCTGTGGAGTTTCAAAACTATACCCATAAATGAATTCTCAATTTCCTACCCCTGGCCGATTAATCCAGAATCTCGGGGGCAGGGCAGGGGTCGGGGGTAGGGACTGGGCATCAGTATTTCCCTAAAGAGTCTATTGTACAGCAGGGTTGAGAACCACCACCTTCAGGGTGCCTCCCTGCTCTCCCCAACCGGAAGAAGCCCCGAGGAACAAGCCTACAGCATGTGCCCCAGGAAGCTTTGCGGGAGGCCCAGTTTGCAGAAGGTACAGCCATAGAGGCTGCCATTCCCTCAGACTCCTCCACACCCTGCTCATTCCTCGGGACGAGGCTGGTGCCAATTTTAGCTGCTGCCTTGAGAACTCTATCTACACATTTATTTCTCTGTAACCTTTTGCCTCATCTAACTACCCACCTTCCAACAGTTCCATCTACCATCAAACCCAAATGATAAGAATTAGACCTTGACCTCCAGCAAGGCAGGACTCCAGCCCCCTCGTGACTCCAGGGGAACGTGGTAAAAACGAAGGTGGTTAAGGAGAGCAAATAAAGGAACAGAGCCAGAAGAACGACATATAAGGAAAGAGGCGATGGACGAGAAGCCTGGCCAAGTGGCAGCGAAGGTCCTAGCCCATCCACAATCTCCACTCAGACCATAAACGTCCACGTATTCGTGCCCAAACATGGTCACAATGAGCTGCACATTACTGTCAAATTATTAATGCCACTTTATCAAAATAGAATGGACTATCAGACTAAGGCTTAACGTAGCTTACTTCTTCTTAAAATGGTATATCCAGGGTCCTTTTCTATTGGACTGTATAAGATGTTACTTAGAAATGAATCTGTCATAGAAAAAGTACTCTCTGCATCATAAAATTTTTAAGTCAGGCTGAAAGAAATAATAACCCAGTTCCCATGATTTTTCAGATGTGAAGACACTAGGGTCCTAGAAAATGAAATGACTTGTTGAAGGTCATGCAGCCATCTTGTGGCGAAGCTAGAAGGGGTAACAGGGGCCACAACTGACGTGCACTGCTTATCAATCAAGGCATTCGTCTGTGTTAAGTGTGGATACAGCCTTAGAATCCTTCACAGTGGAGACTTCTCTAAGGCCCACTAGTCTACAGGTCAGAGTTGGTGCTTAAAACTTGTCTTCATCTCTCTTCGAGGGGATACGTCGACAGGCAAGGGTAGCCCTAACAGATATATTTCACTATCCGCCATGTTTGCACAGGCAGAGTGCATGAGTGCATTTCCGCCACGGCTCTCTTAGACTGTGTGGGCAACTCAGAGTGGCCCTCCTAGGGGAGGGAGTTTAGACAAATTTCAATCGTCCAAAATTTCAAATGTAGCCAAATAACCACATAATTGACTTTAGCTTACCACCGCAACAACAAAGGATCCGAAAATGAACACTCTATCCGCCAACTGCTGTGTGTGTAGAGGATAAAAATCCATTCTTGCCACAGCTCATCATTAACAATCGAGATAAAAAAGTAGAAGACATTTTGGGACACCTGGGTGGCTTAGTCGGTTAAGTGTCTAGGTCATGATCTCACGGTTTGTGGGGTCAAGTCCCTTGCTGGGCTCTGAGCTGACAGCTCAGAACCTGGAGCCTGCTTTGGATTCTGTGTCTCCGTCTCTCTGCCTCTCCTCTATTTGTGTGTTCTCTCTCTCTCTCTCTCTCTCTCTCTCTCTCTCTCTCTCTCTCTCTGTCTCTCTCTCTCTCTCTCTCTCTCTCACAAAAAATAGGTAAAGTTAAGAACATTTTTTAAAGTAGAAGACATTTGGGGTGCCTGGGTGGCTCAGTTGGTTAAGCCTCCGACTTCAGCTCAGGTCAGATCTCACGTTCGGGGGTTCGAGCCCCGCGTCAGGCTCTGTGCTGACAGCTAGCTCAGAGCCTGGAGCCTGCTTCCGGTTCTGTGTCTTCTTCTCTCTCTGCCCCTCCCCCTCTCATGCTCTGTCTCTCTCTGTATCAAAAATAAATAAAACATTAAAAAAATTTAAAACAAATAAAGTAGAAGACATTTTAATTTCTTCTTCATATTTCTGGACACTCTGTTCCAATCCCTAACCTTTTTATCACCTGAATAGGGGCTTGGCCCTCCACAAAGGCTTCCCTTCTCTCTTGCGCTCAAGCATGGACACCACAGTGACCGCCATGTTTGGCAGCTGTTCTAGAGATTCTTTCTGGTCCACATGAAGACAAAACTGAAGGGAGTCCCCAGGGGAATACTCTCTGCTCCTTCCTCCTCTTCCCGGTGTTTACTTTGCTGGTCCGTGCAATCCCAATGCCCTGGTTATTTCTCTCACCTCTCTGGTCCCCCTCGCTTGGGTCAATGCCTCACAGTCTCAAAATTATTTTCCCCCTCAAATAAGTTTCTCTATCACATATTTTAGTAATTACTTATTTATCCATCTGTCTTACCCAGCCAAATACGCACTTCCCATGCACGGATATATGTTTCTGTCATTTTGTACTTCCCAGCATCCAGTAAGTGGTGTGCTCAGTGAGTCATTACACAGATGGATGGAAGAAGGAAATAAAAGCAAAAAGGAAACAAAGCAGCTTTACTATCTTTGTTTATGTGGATGGTTCTTTCCCTAAGGGAACTAGATATTTTGTTCAACTGTGTGTATAAAAGCACAATTAGAAAAGAAACATTTCAAAACACAATTTTTCAAGGGTTTCATCTTGGTACTTATGCCAAAAACAAGAACCCAGTGAACCTAAAGTTAACCCTGGCTTTAGATAGCATTTTGCTGCTGGTGGTAGAATGAACATAGGCTTGCCCCTAAGGAGAACAGTGGTCGAAGAAAGTCCAAAATATCCCAGATCTCTCCCCCACTGGTTTGTTACAGAGCCCTAAAGCCGTTGGCATTAGCAGCCATTATTCTTTAAGTTTCATCAAACAGTGATAATTCAACAGTCAGGAGTCATTAGATCCGGGCATTTGACCCATGATGGTTCTCACTTATAGACACAGAACACTGACAGGTGGACTCAACAGGGTGAGGCTGTTGACTTGATTAACCAAAAGGAAACCCCATCTCTTGGCAAAGATTAGGGGTCTAGGGGAAATGGGCAGGCAAGCTTCATCGGCTAGTCTTCTTCAATCAATCAGAAGCATTTACTTTGACACTTTTTATTTTATTTTATTTTTATTTTTATTTTTATTTTATTTTATTTTGGTGACACCTCTATTGCCAGGCATGATTTGCAGAAGACTTTACCTCTCTTTAATGAATGGTACATTTTCATAAAGGAACAAGCCATTTGACGCTTATGGAATCAACGTCCTGAACCCTGGAGCATGCTGTTAGGACTCTCAGGAAGTGATGCCATTGGCACAGTCCTCAAGGCTCATTTCCAACTTCTTAAGTGACTTGGATTTTTTAAAAGCTTAATACGGAGTGTACGATTTTCTCATTCTGTCTAAAAGATTGCTTATGGGCAAGTAATTTTGACCCTTCCCGCTGTGGAATCTTTGACTTCTTCTCAACCTCCAGAAGAGCCTTATGAAAAATCTCTTCCCTGGGGGCCTGGGTGGCTCAGTTGGTTAAGTGTCTGACATCGGCTCAGGTTGTGATTTTGCAGTTTGTGGGTTTGAGCCCCGCATCTGGTTCTGTGCTGTCATCTCAGAGCCTGGAGCCTGCTTTGGATTTTGTCTCTCTCTCTCTCTCTCTCTCTCTCTCTCTGCCCTTCCCCCACTCCTGCTCTGTCTCTCTCTCTCGCTCTCTCAAAATTAAATGAACACTTTAAAAAAATTTTTTTAAAAAAAGAAAAATCTCTTTCCTTTTGATTCTACTACCAGAACCTTTATCCTTAAGCAAGTTACATATTTCTTCTGTGTCACATTTCTCACTCTCTAAAATGGTTGTAGAGCCTGGCTCTACTTTCTAAATTCTAAGTAATATATGCATAGCAATATATATTCACAAAGTCACATATAATAATCAGTGGAAGTCTTATTTTGTTAATTATAAATATAAACTCAAACCTCTTTGATCTAAAACCCAAATACTTTAAATGATAGATTTCACTTTAAACCTATGAAATAGTAAGAAATGATTTACCCCCTCTGGAATTCACTTTTCCATCTATTAAATGGAAATAAAACCAAAACATTCTGTATAGTTGTCATAAAGGTTACATTGGATGATCCACAGGAAAAGACACAGCACACTTTCTGGTACTACATTGTTTTTTAAAATGTTGATTTCCTTTTTAAGTCCTACTTATTATTTTTTTAAACTGACATTTGCAGCTCTTGGGACAGGATGTGAAAAGGGTATCAAAGAAACATACATCTGACCAAGACTGAATCAGGAAGGCATAGGAAATTTAAATACAACAATTGCTAGTACAGAAATTGAATCAGTTGCAAAAAATCTCCCACCAGGGAAGAGCTGTGGGTAAGATGGTTTCACGGGTGAATTTTGCAAAAACATTTAAAGAAGAATTATATCAAATACTTATTGGATTCTTTGCAAAGAAGAGAAGAGAAAGAAACACGCTCAAGCTCCTTTTATGAGGCCGGCATTATCCTGTTACCAAAGTCAGGAAAGAACATTAGCAGGAGAGACAACTATAGGCCAATATCTCTTATGATATAGATACAAAACTTCTCAATAAAATACTAGCAAACCAAATATAGCAGCACAATACAGGGATCATTTACCATGATCTACTGGGATTTCTCCCTGGGATGCAAGGATGGTTCAATACACATCTGTGTATCTGCTACAAAACATTAATGACACAGAGGAAAATAATTATATGATAGTCTCCATAGATGCAGAAAATGCATTTGACAGAACTCAACAGCTGTTCATGGTAAAAATTCTTAACAGATCAGGTACAGAAGGGATACACCTCAGTGTAAGGAAGGTTATATACAACAAGCTCATAGCTACCATCATTCTCAGTGGTGAAAGGTTGAAAGCTTTCCCCCTAATATCAAAAAGAAGATGGGGGGTGCCTGGGTGGCTCAGTCGGTTAAGCCTCCGACTTCGGCTCAGGTCAGATCTCACGTTCGTGGGTTCGAGCCCCGTGTCAGGCTCTGTGCTGACAGCTAGCTCAGAGCCTGGAGCCTGCTTCCGATTCTGTGTCTCCCTCTCTCTCTCTCTGCCCCTCCCCCTCTCATGCTCTGTCTCTCTCTGGATCAAAAATAAAATATTTTAAAAAATTAAAAAAAAACAAAAAAGACAGGGTACTCACTGACATCACTCCTATTCAACATAGAACTAGAAGCGCTAGCTAGAAGCAACCAGGCAAGAAATAAAAGGCATCAGGAATTAAAAGGAAGTAAAGTTATCTTTATTAGCAGATGACATGATTATATATGTAGGAAAAACCTCAAGACTCTACAAAAAACCTGTTAGATCTTATTAACAAATTTAGCAAAGTTGCAGAATACAAAATTAACATACCAAAATCAGTACCACTTCTCCACACTAAAAATGAACTTTTAAAAAAATTAAGAAAATGATCGTATTTAATAACATCAAAAACAGTAATACTTAGGAATACATTTAACTAAGGGGTGAAAGGTCTCTACACCAAAAACTGTAAGACATTGAAGAAATCTAAGACATAAATGGAAAAATATCCTATGTATCTTCCAATGTATTGGAAGAATTAATATTGCTAAAATGTCCATATTACCCACAGCTATCTATATCTTCAGGGAAATCTCCTATCCAAGTTCCAGTTCCATTTATTACAGAAGTTAAAAAAAAAAATCCTAGAATTTATATGACGTTGCAAAAGACCCCCCCAATCACTAAAGCAATCCTGACAAAGAAGAACAAAGCTAGAGGCATCATGCTTGCTGACTTTAAGCTATATCATATGGCTATAGTAACCAAAACAGTATGGTACTCAAATAAAAATAGACGCACAGCACAATAGGACAGAATCAAGAGCCCAGAAGTAACCCGTCCATAGACATCCAACTGAGATTTGACAAGGGAGCCAAGAATACTAGACAGGAAAAGCACAGTCTCTTCAACAAATGGTGTTGGGAGAAATGGGATATTCACATGAAAAAGAATGAAACTAGCCCGACATCTTATACCATTTGCAAAAATTAACTTGAAGTAGCTTAAAGGTTTAAATGTAAGACCAGAAACTACAACCCCCCCAGAAGAAAACAAAAGAAGAAAAGTTCTTGACAGGGTCTTGGCCATGATTTTTTGGATATGACAACTAAAGCACAGCAACAAAATAAAAAATAAACAAGTGGGACCAGACTAAACTAAAAAGTTTCTGTGCAGCAAAAGGAATGATCAACCAAGTGGAAACCAACCTATGGAATGGGAAAAAAAAATATCTGCTAAACCTCTGTCTGATAAGGGTTAATACACAAAATATATAGAGAACTCCTGTAACTCAATAACAAAAGAATAATCAAATTTTAAAAATGGGCAAAGGACCTAAATAGACATTTCTCCAAAGAATACATATGAATGGCCAACAGATATAGGAAAAGGTGCTCTAATTGGAGAAATATAAATCAAAACTACAATGAGATATCACCTTATGTCTGTTAGAATGGGCACCATCAAAAAGACAAGAGGTAACAAATGCTGGTGAGGATGTAGAGATAAGTAAATGCTTGTGCACTGTTGGCAGGAATGTAAACTCAAAGAGTATATAAGTTCTTCAAAAAAGTTGAAAATAAAACTATTATGTGGTAAAACAATCCCATTTCTGGGAATATAGCCAAAGGAAATGAAAACACTGTATCAAAGAGATTTATGCACCCCCATGCTCAAAGCAGCATGATCTACCCTAACCAAGTCAGGGAAATAACCTAAATGTCCGTCAGCAGATGAATGGATAAAGAAGTCTTGGTAGATGTACACAATAGAATATTATTCAGCCATAAAAAAGAAGGAAATCCTGCCAAGTGCAACAACATGAATGAATGCCCTTGAGGGCAATTTGGTAAGTGAAAGAAGTCAGAGAAAGACAAATACTGTCTGATCACACTTAAATGTAAACTCTTAAGAAAAAAGAAAGGGAGAAAACAAACTCATAGAAAAGGAGATCAAACTTGTGGTTGCCAGAGGCAAAGGGGAAGAGAAAGGGAATTGGAAGGAGGTGGTCAAAAGGTACCAACTTCCAGTAAGAAGATAAATAAGTCCTAGGGATGTAATGTACATCATGATGACTTACAGCTGACACTGCTGTATCATTTATTTGGAAGTTGTTAAAAGAGTAGATCCTCCTGGGGCGCCTGGGTGGCTCAGTTGGTTAAGCGCCCAACTTCAGCTCAGGTCGTGATCTCCCGGTTCGGGAGTTCAAGCCCGGCATCAGGCTCTGTGCTGACAGCTAGCTCAGAGCCTGGAGCCTGCTTCTGATTCTGTGTCTCCTCTCTCTGTCCCTCCCTGGTCACATTCTCTCACTGTCTCTCAATAATAAATAAACGTTAAAAAAATATTTAGAAAGAGTAGATCCTCAAAGTTCTTACCGCAAGGAGAAAAGGGTTAACAAAACTTAATGTAGCGATCATTTCGCAATACTAGGAAGTCATTATACTCTCCATCTTCCATTTACACAGTGTTAGATGTCAATTATAATCTCAAAAAAAAAAAAGAGAAAAAAAGGGATCATAGAAGTGGTCAGGGATATTTTCTAGGTCACCAATGCCAACCTCATTTTACAGATGTGGACAATGAGCTTTTGCACCAACCCAAAGGTCACAAACTAATGAGTAGCCAAACCCAAACTCAAATTCAGGTTTCTAGATCCCAAGTTCAGAGCCCTTGTGATTACATTGCCATAAAAAGCTGTATTGATAAATTCTCATGGATCACTTATCATAAACGTGATAATAACGTGCAGGAGAACTTCCTAGGCTGGAATTGAGGCCTGAAGTTAGGGAGAAAGTCTGTGCCAAATGTCAAAGGGGAGAGAACTTTAGGGGAGAGGAGGAGGAGATTGCAAAAATTTAACTGTAACTGATGGCTAGGACTCTTGGGAGGAGACATAGTATCAAGATTACAAGATTTTTGAGAATGTCAGTTTCCAAAAAGATCACCTTGAGGGTGGGGTAGGAGTAAAAACCCCCAAATATATTAAGTTGTGTCCTTTGTTCATTTGTTCTCTCATCATTGGTGTCTAAAATGTTGCGATAGAGCTCTTTGAAGTTTTTAGAATAAACATAAACATCATCAAAATTCCATAGCTTGTAAGTCCCAGGAAACAAATATTAAACTCCCTTCCTCCTCCCTACACACAAATTCTAAATACAGGTCAGATTTCATTTTAGAATCATCTGAGAAAACACCCCCAATTCTGCCTTCTCCGCCTCTTCCCCCTCCTCCACTTCTTTACTAACTTCTTTCTGAAATAAATGGATCACCTGGACTTTGATATTTAAGCTATTTATTATAATTTCAGTTCATGTCATATTAACAAAGAAGAAAACATCCTATAAAAGACTACTTCACAGAGATATATACAAACTTTAAGAGCCCAAAGATACGTTTTCCAGGGTTCCTTCTATGGAAATTTATCTCTTCCTCTATATAGGCACGATCATCCTGTTTTCTGATGTCTGCTAACTGGCCCTGACTACAGAAATAAATAATTGTTGGTAATCATCCTAAGCTATTCTAAAACTCAAGCTCTGGCTGAAAATACACACACTTTGAAGCTGGGAATATTTGCTTTGCAGATTGTAAACTCTGAATCACTTACTTAAAACGAGAAATGTGAATTTTATGGGGTTGATTTCACCTGTCAGTTCAAAGTGTGACAGGCTTATTGAACAGCTTTCTAGAAAGGGGAGATTTAAAAAATTATAATAAACCATTTTGAACATTGTGTGTGTGTGTGTGTGTGTGTGTGTGTGTAATTATTTGTATATTTTTAAGATTTTTTTTAAGTATGAGCAGGAAAATTAGAACAATGTCAGAGAGATTAAGTACACAGAAATGAACCCATTCCAGACAATAATTTGTAAAGTTCTATTTGAATCTTTATTAGAGCAGCAAGTCCCAGAACTAACCTTAGGCTATAGAATCCCTTTATGTGAAGAAATTCAGTGGGCTGGAGAATAATTCAACATTTTTAAAAAAATGTTATAGTCAACCCTAAAAAACTGCTATGCCTCCCAACTTTTCCCAACTTCTCTCCTTTTATGAGCAGAAGAGCAAGTGCTTAGGAACAATTCCCCCTCCCCCGCCAAGTGTTGTCCATAGGACAGTGGTTCTTAACCTTGGGTAAACTTCATAATCCCCTGGAGGGCTATTAAGGTTGCCACCCCCAGGATTTCTGGTTTTGCCTTTCTGGGGTAACATCCAAGAATTTTTAATTCTTTTTCTTTTTTTAAAAGTTTATTTATTTTTAGAGAGAGAGCAAATGGATGCAGGAGGGTGAGGGAGAGAGAATCCAAGAAGGCTCCGTGGTGTCAGCGCAAGCCGGACATGGGGCTTGATCTCATGAACTGAGATCATGACCTGAGTCGGATCATGACCTGAGCCAAAATCAAGAGTTGGACGCTTAACCAACTGAGCCACCCAGGCATCCAGGAATTTGTATTTCTAACTAATACTCAGGTGATTTTGGTTCCCAGGGACCACACTGTAAGGACAACTAAAATGTGTGTGTGTGTGTGTGTATAATTATATATGTTATATGTGTGATATTATACATATATACCCAGAGAGACAGAGCATATCAGAGAAGCATATGTGGCAAAATGCAAACAATTACTGAATCTGGTAACAAGTATGTGGGCATATTTTACTCTTAATGCAACTTCTAAGTTTGAAATTATTTCAAAATAAAAATTAAAAAATTATTATATCATGCAACTAAAACTATTTGATACCTGGGAGAAAAACAGAATGAATAGTCTCTTTGGGAACTTGTCTTGGTCTTGAGTCACACCCACTATTTAATAGCCAGCTTACTTCCTTCTTGACTCATAATTATCAACAAATTATCAGCAACAGTAATTGTCAATGCGGGACTCAGAGTCTGAGCACATGTAGGATTTCTGAAGCAGATGCTTGTATCAGTGGGTAGACTATGGGCTTAGGATCCTGACGGTCCTGGTGTGACTCCTGAATCTGCCATTTACCAGCTCTGTGAGGCTGGGAGTCACCACCCACAGAAAACAAAGTGAATGCTATGCTGTCCCCTGTAGTTGTGTGGCACTGATTTGACCGCGGGAGTCTCAGTTTCCATACCTTAAGACATGGGAGAATAAGGATGTCCAGAGTGATTACAGAGACTAGTGGTGCTGGGAAAGAGCTTGGCGTGGTTTCCAGGTCCACGGTAAGTGCTCAGAAATGGCAGCAGTCCTGACGGTGGTGATGGGACCAACATTGGAAACCAAAGCTTCTCCTGAGGGAGAAACCATCTCCGTGGTCCCTTCCAATACTAAAGCTACCACCCGGAACTTGTTCCGTTTAACAAAGACGTGATAGGATTTTCTCCTTTATTATTTTTTTCTCCTGGGAGACATGATGAATTTAGCTATTTAACTTCTGTCAAAGAGAGAAGTTTATGATGTTCTCACTCCATGAATAAAAATAGTGTTTCCTTTGAAGTGGGACCCATGTAGTACCATTTGTTGCAGACATGAAGGCTCAGAACCTTGTCGATATGCTTCACTAGGCTGTATTTCTCCCCGGATGCAGTGTGCTGGCAATTCTCAGGAAATAAACACTCCCTTATTTATCTACTTGGAGAGCCAATAGATTGTTATTCGAGAGATCTATGCTAGGGCAGCAGGAACAAGTGGCCAGATAAAAATCCAATAAGAGAAGCAAAAAGTTAGATGAGAGAATGAATTCCAGAATGGAGACTGAGAAGAATCGTTCAGAACTCTCTCTCTGAGTGGCAGGTGTGCACTGACGCCTTTCCAGCCAAAATGACCGAGAGAGGATGCGACCTGGGGCTCCGAGAACTGTTCTGGTCTCAGATGTACCTGAGGACCTCTGAGGACTTAGCAGATGACTTGTGTTTCTGGCTTTCTATGTCCTCAAGTCTAAAACGAAGAGCTGGACCACATCAGGGGTTTCTCAGACTATTCGTTAAAATTCATTTTATGGGAATCCACAGGTAAAAACCAAAGCAATGCAGAGGTGTTCTGGGAAAGTTGGGTAGGGGCATCTAGGGACGTCTGTGCTTACCTCTCTCCTCTGGCAGCTCCAGAGGGACATTGAAGAGGGAGCACAGATTGCAAACAAGCCAGCTGAATGAAGCACCAAGCATACTCACACTTCACCCTCTCGCTTTGCTCTATTTCCTCAGAGGAATGACCATCTTTGACAATTACGTAAAGGTCTTATTCCCCCACAATCCTTCATTGGCTCCTTAATCTTCTGACAGCTCTGTATTATTTGCTAGCTTTGTTCCTGGGCAAATCTCACAGCTACTGGGCCAAGGCTTTTGAGGGAGCCAAAGTCAAGGCCAAGATTTAAAAGCAGCAAACCTCGCCCCCAACACACAGACTGAAATAATGTTAACATCTACGCCAACTCTCAGTGCTGTAATCCATGCGGATTTTCCTGGATTCATAGTTTTTCCTGCTTTTCCAAATAACTGGGTTTTTAGAGTGAGTAGCCATATATGGTGAATCAGCCATGAAAAATTTCCTATGATTTATTAGCTGCAGAGAAGTTGCTGGAAAGCCCAGAGGGAAAGCAGATGGTTTTAAAAATATATACTTTCCTGGTGAATTTGGGGCTCTTTCCTCTGAGAAATTAGATTATTTTCCTTCCTTTACCTTTAGTCAAAAGATGGCACAAGATGGAGAACGAGAGTTCTAGAGAGTTTCCATGGTGATGGCTGAAGGGTCTTGGTCTATTTGTCATGAGGTGTAGGGCGGTATCTGGGAGGAAAGGATATTGCAGGCATTTAGTCTGCAACATCCACCGAGTGTAAGCTATTTAAATGGCATTTGTTGGGTCCCCATTGTCTAAAGAGCAATCTCCTAGCTCCTGGGGACAGGGGGAGGGATGTCCGAGACAACAATATTGGCTTTTCCTTCCAGAAGTTGACAGTATTGAGTGAATATGTGCGGATAAATGGGGACCTCTGATAAAGCCACTGCATGTGTCATTAAGATAGGGCTTCCTTGAAACAAGCGCTGTCCCCTTAAGCAGTGCCAAGAACACAGCCCCGTGTGCTGGGTTAATCATCAGCATTTTTGCTCGTACACGTAGAAGAGGCATTTGAGCCCTGGGAGAGAGCCTGTTCTGAGCCAGCCAGCTGGCGCTCAAGTCCAAGCACATCCAGCCCGTAGTTCATTCTGCACACGTTAATAAGGTGTGCGGGTCCTCGGCTTCCTCATCTATAAACATGGGAGTAACAACGGTATTTAGCTCACAGAGGTGGGAAGAGGACCCCACGAGTTAATGTGCGGAAAGGGCTTGAAACAAGGTAGGTTTGAAATACTAGCAAAAGGTCCGAGCCCTCGATGCAACGTTGTTGATTACTTCTCAAAAGATGAAACTCATCTGACTCGAAGTAGGAAAAGAGTGGATGGGTTAAGACACTAGCATCCGGTTCTGTAACCTCTGGTGAGCAATTTAATCTTGGAGGCTCCATTTCTTCATCCCCAAGACAGAGAATACTGTATCTACCTGTGGTGGACCCTTCTCCTGAGTGAGAGAGACCCCTCACTCAAAATGTGGTTTCGATGCTCAGACTGATGATGCCCACAGATTCCACGAAGCTCTGAAAGGTTCGTAAGTCACTGGATTTCTAGGGCTTTCTTTGGAGAGTAAGGTGGACAGCCAAGCAGGTACAGGAATGGTTTAAGGGGGCAGGGAAGGGACACAAGCTTTGGAGTCTGGGGGGAGGAAAGGATGCCTCCTTGCAAACAGAGCTTGCTGAGGATTAGGGCTGGGGAGGATTTCCCCTTGCAAGTATGGTTTGTATGATTTAAACTTCCCATTGGTGCCAAAGGAGGAAACACCGGGGCTGCTTTACAACCTTGTCAAGATGTGGGGCAGAAGTGTAAGGGGCTCCGTGGGGCCTGAAGTCTGTCAGCCTCTGAGAATCAAACATGGGCTTCGATTCTTTATCATACATCTCGGACGATTATTGTCAAGATCAGTAAGATTATACACACAGACTGATTCAGAGGCCTAGAAACAGTAAACAATACATGTGACCTTCTGAAATCAACACTGTTTCTTAAAAAAAAAAATCACTTCATTAAAAAAAAATGCACAAAGCCACACCTGCCTTTTCCTTGTTCTGTTTATTCTAGATGCAATTTTTAAGAACTTCAATATCATCTCTACACGTGAACAGTTACCAGTAAGCCTCAAGCAATGAAAAGGCTGTGATCTAAGAATTCTGTTTTAAACTGATTGTCACTTGGAACACGTTTTTTTCCCCATAGAAACGATGTTATAAATAGAGCGAAGTTCCCAGAAGAAGGCTCCAATTCTACAGCTATGCTGTAGTATAACTAAAATAGTCCATGAGAGAGCAGGGAATTCTGGATCCTCAAAAAGCACCTGGGCCTCTTGGACCCCAACCTCTCCTGGCTTGAGGTGACCCCAGATGAGACTGGGCCCCAAGATTTTTGTCAACTTTGGGGAGAAAGAGACGGCTGAATGGAAGCTGAACGGGTGTGGCATGGCTGGTGAGGCCCCGGCTGCAATCAGGACGGCACTTCTGACAGTTTCCACATCAGACACATCAGTGTCTTGTCCGAACTTAGGAATGTCCCACACCCCTGTGGCCGGAGTGGGGCTTGTCTTTCTGGGATTTTTTTTTTTTTTTTTTGAGAGCAAGAGGGAGAGCGAGAGAAAGAATGCACAATTGGGACAGAGGGAGAGAGGGAAAATCTCCAGCAGACTCCACACTCAGTGTGCAGCCTGAGGCAGGGTTCGATCCCACCACCCTGGGATCATGACCTGAGCCAGGATCAAGAGTCAGGCACTCAATCAACTGAGCCACACAGGCGCTCCCCAGGGCTTCTCTTTTTGAATGGAAGGGATGCTTCACCTCTCAGCCCCCATAGCGAGGGGTCAATCCAGAGGCAGGATTGAATATCCAGGGGAACCTTAGCCTAGGGTGAGGGGAAAATATGGTCCCATTTTCTGGAGCCAGATTCTGAGGTGTGGGGAAACCTGGAGTGGGTGGTTGGGCACAACTGTCTCTGGTCACATGGAAAAGGGCAGGACCGAGCCATGAGCCTACGCAGAAGTCAACCTGATATGGGTGTGCCCCTATGCCTGAGTGGGAAAGCACCCTCTGCATTCTCTTGTCTAGGCCTCCAAGTTTAATGCCAGGACTCGGCTCTCCTGGGCTGTGGGGAATCACAGAAAGGCAGCCAGGGGGAAGAGATGCCAGCAGCAATGTCTAGGAAGATGATCAGGAATGCAAGATGGAGGCCTGGGGCGGGGAAGAGCGGTCTGCTGAGGGGGCAAAGGACAGCGGGGGATTAATGCGCAGGAGACAGCGCCGTCAGGCTCACAAAGAGCACCTGCTAAGCATCAGAGGTGACGCCAAGCACTTCATTAATACATCCAAACCTCCTCATCAACCTACGATGAACTATTACTACTACCCCATTTTACAGACGGGGAAAATGAGGCATGCACAAGTTAAGTAGCTTGCTCAACAGAGAACAGCTAGAAAGTGAATTGAACCCAAGCAACTTGGCCACAAAGCCTGGGCCCTTCAGGCCTGTGCTTTATTCTCTCTCGCACAGAAGCACAGAAGCCAGGTGTAGCTCCAGAAAGATGTGGAAAGGTGAACGTGCCAAGAAGCCAGATCTCCCGCTAGGAAGCAGAATTGGGGTGGGAACTACTGTGAGTAAAGTGGCTTCCTGTTTTCATGCGAGGACACGCAGGCCACACGCCTTGTTCACATCCCGAATGCAATCATTCAGCCCTTCAGCACAGGTGCGTCAGATGCTGTAATGGGTGCCAGAGATAAGTAAACAGAACTGGGTCCCTGCCCTCAAGATGTTCTCAGTCTTGTAAGGAAAACAAAGAAGCACCAAAAGAACCTTTAGGAGGAGTCTGCACACCCAGGACCCGTCTTTGACTCGCCATGAACTCAAAAATGCCCTCTCAACAGGCTAATTTTCTCCCAGCCACTTTCTGCCTGTCTGTCGGGTAGATCTGGAGTGTCCGCCATCCAGGACGCAAAGCCCCCCTTCCTCCGAGAACCATCTCAGACCCTCCCGACTCAAGCCGGTGATAGTGTCCTGGGTTTTTTTCTTGTAACGCCGCTGAAGGCTTGACATATACCTGTCTGGGATCTGTCTTCCCAATGGACGGTTACAGCCTTGTCCACTGTTTACTGCTCTGTCCCCAGCACCAAGGACAGTCTAAGTGCTCTATCATCATTTGCCAACTTAATGAATAAATTTTAGCCCAGAAACTCTAAGTGTAGAAGGTGTGAGAAATATTAAGAATCCCTTGACAAAGTTGAAAATTTCTGAAAACTTTGTATTTAGAAATATTGTTCTTACGTATACACTTGAGGCTGGTGTATCTGTATGAGCATACATTTAATTTCTTTATGGAAATTTTTACACAAGAATGTGCCTATATGTTGAACTATACGGGTTTTTGTTTTGTTTTGTTTGTTGCTGGTTTGTTTTTAGTAATCGCCATCTGGCTGGAATTTTCAACCAAACCCATGTCAATTGGGCATTATTTTTTAATTTTTTAATGTTTATTTATTACTTATTCACAAAGAGAGACAGAGCACAAGCATGGGAGGGGCAGAGAGAAAGGGAGGGAGACGCAGAATCCGAAATAGGCTCCAGGCTTTGAGCCATCAGCACAGAGCCCGACGCAGGGCTCGAACTCACAAACCGCGAGATCATGACCTGAGCCAAAGTCAGATGCATAACCCACTGAGCCACCCAAGCACCCCAAGACTGTATTATTTTTCATAAAGTCATCATTGAAAGAATTTATAGCATACTTCAGTGTTCATGTTCTCCTAACGACACACCACAAAATAAAAACATGTGATGTTCATCCTTTTAAAACTATTTTTTAAAACTTATTATCTATATAAACACAGCACCCAAACCCCCTGTGATTCCATTACAGGCAGCCATGTTATTCAGTCTTCTGGTAGGCAGTGCTAAGCGGTGAGGTGCCTCGCCAACATATTAGGAGCCATGGTGAAACAGAATATTCCATATCATTCGTTCTGACTCTACTTATTCCTAAGGCTTGTGCCCCTCAAAGTCATGGTCTAAAGAGCAGCTGCGGTAAATACAGTGTACAAACTACTTCCTCACCAGCTGGCAGTGAGCTGTAAGTGAGCCAACAGTGATACTGCCTGGCACATGGTAAGCAATCATTAATGATATTATTAAATCATTAATGATTATTAATGATTATTAATATTCCCTCTGAACCAGTTGCTATCTATCTGCCTCACGATTATGGGTTTCTCTGTTTTGGTTACTGCAAAATCACAAGTGTCTCCTGGAATAGTACCTGGAACATAATTGGGATTTAATCCTTGTTGAGTAATAGTGAACAGAACTTTAAGCCAACCTAATGTACCCCTCACACAATGGATGGACTCTGGGACTAGCCTTACACTGTTTTCTTCTCATCATCCCATTCGAGTTCAGTTCTGCCCAACTCCTGGACCCTGACTGTCAACTTTTACACTTACCCTGATTTCCTGGACTGACCAACAGACTCCACACTGAGTATCAGCTTCTGGTTCTCTTCTGCATGGCTGTCCACAGAAAAAAAATCCTGCCCCACCTTTCACCTTTAAAACAAACTCCACCACTACCCTCATGGACACTTTGAAATATTTATCACCCACGAAGCAGGCAGTATTGCAGGCCTGGAGACACAACGATGAAAAAGAACAGCACGATCTTTGTCTTTGTGGGATTAGGCTAAAATCATCATGATTTGTTCTCTTATTTCATTAAGACCCAGGGGGAGGAGATGGTGTGAGTTTTATCCAATGAAGAGGTTACTGAGTCATCAAGAGCAAAAACCACGGCAAAACTGAGCGGGCACCTAGCCCTAGCCTCTTTGCAACACCGCTGCCAAAGCAAAGGACCCCTCCACGCCACCCCCCTGCTGGTCCCCGTCCTTCATCACCACCACCATACACACTCTCTGATGCCTTTCAGCATGCCGTCCCTTTCACCTCCCAGGGCCTCACTGTGGGTTGTCTAGAAGAGCATCAAGGACCACCATGTTTAGAGGGAATCCTCTTCTGTGTCCGATCCTACACTGTGAGTTACGGAAATAAGAATCAGAATGTTCTTATCCTTTGCTGTCTGAGGTGAGCCCTGGGCTCCAGAGCGCTGTGACAGCCTTGGAGAACCGAGTCAGTGCGGCAAAGCTGTCCTCCTTCAATCTAGAAGAGGTTTGTATTTCTTTTCTTCGGAACGCAAAGAAAGAAAAAGGGGCTAATGCTTCTTCTGTGTTTACTTATGTCTATGCACAGCATATGGAAGAATTATTTCAAGACAGATGGAATGTGTTAAATGCAAGCGGCCTTTCCCCTGAACTGGTGGTTCTCTGTTAAAGTGTGCATCAGAGGCACGGGGAAGGCTGGTGCAAACCCAAACACAAACGGCTGGCACCTTTCCCCAGATTCCGGATTCAGTAGTGCTGGGGAGGGGGTCTGACCGTCTTCCCGGGTGAGGCTGTCTCTGCTGGTCAGGACACCACGCTGTCCTATGTAATTCTACTGTCCCCAATTATTACCTCATCGAAATACTGTGCTGTTTCTCACACTTACTTGTCTTTATGGAAGGCTTGTATCTTAAAAATCACGGAATATGCTCCTTTACTTGCTATGCCAAGGACTTACTTGTTGCTTGGACTACCTAAGAGTCACACCTGAGAGCCTGGGTGAGCTTCAGTTTCAGTCTCTGGTGACCAACACCCCACACCGGCCTTTAATCTCCAAAATTATATGGCCGGCTGTTGAAAGTTAATTCCTGTTGAAACTCCGTAACACTACAATAAGTCCTGTGAGCTCTTTTCAAAGGTTCACCTCCCCACATAGGTTTCACTTTGTATTTCCAGACACTTGGGTGTCAAGTTCTACCTCATCGTTATCAGGCCCCCTGTGAGTCAAACACGTGCTCTCCACGTCCCTGGACTTTTCTTACTGCGCTTTGTACTTGGTAAATGATTACTGAAGCCGTCTCCAACACTTGACGACTGTTCTCGATGTCCTGTGGGTGTGTGGAGGCGGCAGCGGCCTGGGATGTGTGTTAAAAATAAAGTACTTCAAAGGCGGTAAGCTCCTTAGCGTAATAAACACAAAACTTGAATATGAGAGAAGAAAAATTGCATGCTAATAACCATAAGCTCTAGTGAAATTTCCCCCAAACTCCGCAATTTTACAGAACGGTGGGAAACTAGTCATAGCTTTTACCGGTCAAGGTCTATTTGAAAATTAGGTGCCCCCTGTGGGCATGCCTTTCCCAGCATGCCTTGCGCCAAAAGACACACAAGCAACAAAGGATCATCTTCTCTAAACATCAGGCAGGCGCGTCAGCATGAGGCCGAGTAGCTCTTAAGTCCTGCTTACTGTGGCCCAGGTACTGGTTTAAGCCCTTGACAGAGGCTGTGAACCCTCACAACCATCTTGCCAAGTAGGTCCTGTTCTCATCCTGGGAAAACAGAGGCCCAGAGACGTTCAGAAAGGTTATTTAAGGTCATGCCCTCCTGATATTTGCTACAACCAAGTAACGAGGTACTGAATTATTTTTTAAATTGAATGCAGGTTTCTTTTTTAACTTAAGCCTATTCTGAAAAGGCATCAGGTCTCTAACTGTAAATGGAAAATCATTGGGCATCATGGGGCGCCTGGGTGGCTCAGTCAGTTAAGCGTCCTGTTTCGGCTCAGGTCATGATCTCACGGTTTGTGGGTTAGAGCCCCGCATCGGGCTCTGTGCGGACAGCTCAGAGCCTAGAGCCTGCTTTGGATTCTGTGTCTTCCACTCTCTCTGCCCCTCCCCTGCTCGAGCTGTCTCTCTCTCTCAAAAATAAATAAAAAACATTAAAAAAAAAAACTAAAAAAAAAATCAGCATCATTTACCAGAAATAGGAAATAACTATGAAAATATATACAACAAATGGAGACAATGTCATTAACCTCTGGCTGCATTCTCTTGGCGGCCAAAGTCAAAAATTTGCTCTCTTTATTAAGAGGAAATGGGGAGAGAAAAGCAGCAGGTGTTACAGAGGTGTTAAAAAATATGTCAAAACCAAAGAAAGACAAAAACAAAACAAATAAAACATCAAACTTAAAATGGGCAGTCGTGCCAGAATGAGACGTTCTCAACATAATCCTAACGAAGGAAAGACTTTTAAATATGATTTTATGATGTGCTCTGGATTCTGAATCCCACTTTGTCCCTTCCTTGACCCAGGTCATCCGACTACGCTGAGCCTCAGTTGTGTCTCTGAAAATATGAGCAGCCTCAGAGATTTAGACCTAACCTACATGAAGGCTGGCACACAGTAGGTGCTTCTAACGCTGTGGTCGATGGTCACTTCTTGGAAGCAGAGAAAGTCAGGCCCTAACAGACATTAGTTCTGCGCTTGATTTAAAGCACACACACAGGCTCTCTTGGGTTCTTGCTTCAGCTGTGGGGAGGCGGGTGGGGGTGGGGTGCCAGTTGACATTCAGCAGTGACAAGGTAAAGATGCCTGGAGGGCTGATATGAGGAAATTGCTCATCCCTGGGAATCCTAAGTAGGCGTTAAGGAGAAGGAAACTTCACATTTGAGTATCTGAAAACTGTAGAAAAATAAGAGATCACGGAATCCATTCCCGCTTGGGTCACACAGGTCAGGACTCAGGCTCTGGGTGGCAGGACCCTGCCCGTGGCCGGTGAGCCATGACAGGCAGCCAGACTCAAGTCTCTCCACCCACACTACGCTCTTCCCATGGCGGGGGTTGGAGGGGCACTCAGTCTCCTCCAGAACCAGCCGCCCCAGGCTCTCCCAGTTGCGAGGAAGGCACTGAAACCCTATAACCCTTATTTCCATGCTCTGGGCTCCAGGATCTTCATTTGCAAAACAAGTATTGGCTTCAATGCTATCTATGAACTTGCTAGGAAAGTTGCAGCCTTTTTTACAAACCAGAAAAATGTGGTTTCCGGCCAAGCCCTGATTACATCAATTCTCACGTAAATAAATCCATACTAAGGGCAAATAGTTCCATCTGAGGCTTTGCTGCCTTGGGGAAATCGTAATTCCCTGGATTCGGGGGAGACGGCGCTTTCTGGGCTGCCTGTCATAGAAGAACGCCTGGCCTTCACAGCCCGGTCCCCAAAGGAGATGGGTGCTGGGGAGAGCAAACCAGGAGGATGAGTGATGGGGTAAAAGGACTAAGTGATGTCACGGGTTCCAGAAAAGTCAGGACTGGCTAGCCCACACACCACCCTCATCAAGAGGGGCTGCGAGAGGGTGCCTGTGGACCGCATGGGGAGAAACTTGGCCCCAGGACCAACACCACCATGAAGTGATACAGGAGGAGGTTAAAGCTTCCGTGTTCAGTCTCACGCTCATTCCTGGATCCTTTCTCAAAAAAAGCTTGGATCTTTCAGAGCTGGGGAAACAGTTATTTTCATACAAGGATGGCTAACAAATGCCCACCAGGACCTGGCTGGGAAGGTCACTGAGCAAGACGCTGGCCACTGGGGATGGAGGGCACCTGTCCCTTTTCTTAAAAGGGGGTTGAGGTTCGGTTGGTACCACGCCGGACCAAGGATGCCAAACTGCCAGATGTGGCACTTCCCAAGTTATCTATTTTTTTTGCAGTCTGCTGAACGGTGCTGGGGGCCGCTCTCTCTTGTCAACTGCCTTCCTGTTAGATGCTGCCAGGAGGGGGCACCAGAGGGAGCCCGGCGGCAGGAGGTGGGCACCAGGGTCTCTCCACCTCCTATTTGTGGTAGCACCGGCCTGACCCCAACAGTGGCCTTCACCCCTGCAGCAACAGCTGGGGTCCGATCCCAGTTCCCCTTCCCAGTCCAGACCCAGCCTGGCGCCGCCGATGCCCACAAGGTACCGAGAGCTGCCAGGGTTTGCCTTCCCAGGGGTCCCAGCTCCACGGATGCCCTTCTTTGAGCCTCTGGGTTTTGAGACCCCCTCATTATGTCCCTCTTTCCCCCAACTCCAGGAGCGGGGGCTCCTTCCTGCAGTCAATACATAAAGATCATCGTGGGGTCCCCTTTTCTTCCCATCAGCCTCCCCAGTATTAAATCTCTCCGTTTCAACACCCACTGTGGATTTTCATTATCTGACTTGACTCTCACTGGTCTGTTCATTCTTCTCGTTTTTCAAGAGAAGCCAAGGATCTCGATTCCTTTGTGGAATTTACTTTTTCTTCCAACTTTTTTCCGGGGGGTGGGGAACCAACACATGTATCTGAAGACCCGACTGAGCCTTAGAGCAGCATGGTAGCTCCTGAGAGGGAGCTCCCCCTCCCCCTCCAGCCGCAGGAATGTCACCGAGGGGCAGTTCATGGTGGCACAGTGCCCCGGAAGCCCCGTCTCCACTGAAGGGAACTACCTGGTGCAGTAATAATCCCCTTCCCAAGGCCGGGGCCTTGGCTTCCATGTGGGCACCTCTGGAGGGTCGGCTGAACCCTCTGGGTTGCAGGCCCCCCGCCGTGGGTCAGCTTCCCCCCAGCCCAACTGCTCCTTCTGCGCTCCCTCCCAGGGCGCTGGCTAGAACCACCTGCTCTGTGCGGTTCTATCTCAAAGTCTGCTCCTGGGGACCCCGGTGTAACTAAGCCAAGGCTGCTGGAGTCTGATATATAGAGCACAGCACTCTTAAAGGAAGCATGAGAAAAATGGAAAATTCATTTCACCAAAAACTATTCTACTGGAAGGAATGAGGGAGAAGGAACCAGAGGCAGAGACTAAGGACAAAGAGGGGCAGGGAGTCAGAGACCACGTGAAGTACTAAGTGGAGGTGAAGTAAATAGTACCGAGAAACCAAACGGTCATTACGAGAAGGACTTCCCTTGAGTTTCGTCAAGAGCCACAGCAAGGATCATTGGCCGAAGCCAAGATGATGCAGCCGCCACCTCCGCCTTTCCTGTTTCCCCAGGCTGACGTGGACAGAGCCTGGAAAACACTGCGAGGGCCTTGATTTGAAAACAGCTCGAACTCACTCCGCCAGCCCAGACCTCCCCACGGCCTCACGTGCAGTGAGGCTCCTTTTGCTTGTACCTCAGGCTCGCAGCACAGAAGGTTGCAAAATGGCGCCATGCCTCCTCTTGGTGAGCACGGCTGGGGGGCTTCCAGTGCTGGAGATGCTGACAGAGTCTCAGCTCATGGGGGGGGCGTGAGGGGTGCCAGACCTCACCCCTTCCTAACTCTTCACTGGCACAGGACACAGGCCCGACTTCCTCTGACTACACCTCTGCATTGGCTGGTGCAGAAGACAGTCCCCTGGGAGGTCTGGCCTGTCGTTTCCACAGGATGTGCTACGTGAACCTCCACGGCCTGTCCCGGGTCTTTTGGGAACATGAAATTGCTTCTTTATTAAAGTGTAACATGTCCCTGTTCTCCCCCCACCCCCCCAACTCGCTCCTTCTGCAGTTCAGCCATGTGTGTCTGGTCAGCAGGCCGGTCAGCCCAAGTCACAATCACGTCAAAGGGGAGACGTGGGGAGGCAGGGGTCAACCACACTGTAATATTTAACTATATTACTTAAAAGCAACTGGCGAAAACGCATTTTAACTTCAAAGGAAGGCCAAGGTGATTACGGTAGTATCCCCTGGGGACATACGGAGGGCATGAAAAACGGCCGAGGCTGATCCGAAGTCAGGGGCCTGACTGTTCGTAGGCCTGGCATTGACAGGAGCAGGCAAGGGACAGAAAAAGGACCCGCGGCAGTGAAAGCGAGAGACGATCACACTCCTTGAGGTGTCAGGAGGTCACATCTTTTCCTGAGAGTTCCGATTAGTACAGATACACATAGCCAACTTGGAAGCGAACCATCATAGGACTCTGGTTAACCAGGACCTTACCATCAAGTAAGCAGCAAAATCAGACTCGCTGTGAGTATATAGGCTTGTTAGACACGTGACCTTCAGGTGGTGTCGTTAACAGCCCTTATTTGGGATATTAAACAGAGGCACCTGGGTGGCCAGTCGGTTAAGCGTCCAACTCTTGATTTCCGCTCAGGTCACGATCTCATGATCGGACGATGCTGACAGTATGAAGCCTGCTTAGGATCTTCTCTCTGCTACTCCCTGATCATGTTCTTTCTCTCTCAAACTAAATAAAGACAAACCAGGTCCAAACCTCCTAGGATATTTCAATTGGCAGCATAGCATTTTCAGGCAATGGCTGTTCTTTAAAAAGGGAACATCACAATTGGTCATCGCAATTGATCAGAGGAAGGTCTTAAACACTTTTATCTATTTAAAAAGGGATGAAGCACTAACGTATACCAGCCTCTGGGCTTTGTGCTGTGGTTCCAGGGTAGAGACAAAGCACATGCGGTCCTTGTCCTTGCCTTGATGAGGCATACAGTCTTACAGGGAAAAAGACCTTAGAACAAGTAAATAATTCCAAGTACGCTGTGCTTTATGCTGGAAGGACCTCATCTTATTTCGGAGTCAAGGAAGGCTTTCCTGAGGAGTTTCCAGCTATCTGAGACTTCAGCAAAGAAGAAGGTTTGATGTATTAAGGGGCAATGACAAAAGAGAGCTCCTGGGAAGAAAAGAATGTCCAGGAGCCCAAGTTTGAGACAATACAAAACATACAAAAGGCTGAGAGAGCCCCAGATGGGAAGTGTGAGGACCAGACAGAGGAGATGGTCAGGAAGCAGCTATGGAGTTCCTTCCCAGCCAGGTTAGTGATTGGTGGCTTCACCCTTTGATTTCATAGGGAAGTGACATGGTTAGTTGGTCCCCCAGGCCACAGCGTGAGAACAGGCTGCCAAGTGAGAGAAGGCAGAGGTTAAGTTAGGAAGTGAGAAGACAGTGCTTTGGATCAGAACGGTAGCACTAATGGGGGGGGGGCGCAAAAGGTATTTGAAAGACACCTTTGTGAAAGAGACAAGGGAGTGAAATAAACAGTTTGGAGACAGGATGTTGGGTGTTAAGGGCCAGGAAGGACTCCCAGGATTCAGTTTGCCTAGGCAGGGCGAGGGGAGGGCCCTTTCCTAACACAGGGAGCACGGAGGAGGGAGTTTGGAGTGGGTGGTGAGGAGCATGGGGCACACCTGAAAGGTGTGTTGGTGAGCTGAGCTCACGATGCCGTTTGCTAAGCTTTCTGAGTGCACGTGGTGAGTGGGCGGGTGAAGATAGAGGTCTGGAACTGATAAAGATATGCTGGTAGAAACGAAGTGGAGATAGAGGTTTGAGACTCCTAAAAATAAACCAGAGGCCAAAAACCTGTAGCTTTCAACATTGGAGGAGCACCTAGAATAAGAAATGCATTTTATAACACACATCCACCACAAACGAAAATGAACCTGATCAATTCTTACCTCTGCCACATGGGATGTTCGGTGATACTCTTCTCTCTCCCAGTGCTGGTCACAACCTGCTGTGTTGATTTAATGACCTGCCAGTGAGTTGCTACCCACAGTTTGAAAACTAACAATGAAAATGAGAGATGACAAGAGGGTCCAAAATAGCTCCTCATGGGATTCTGTTGTTTAAAGTTCAACGAGGGTAGGTGCCTTCAAAGAGAAGATCCAACAGAGAAGTAAGAGGAAGGGGCCAGGGAGATCTGTCCTTAAACTTGTAGGATGAGCACAGCAGCTCCAAGAATCTCATCCTTACCGGGTAAGGCAAGGCAAATCTCCATCTTGAACTGCTTTATCAGAGCAAAAAAAAAAAAAAGCCTTTTCTAAACACGTCCCCCACCCCCAGGTTTTCCTTTTATCTCGTTGAGCAGGAGGGGTCACATGACTCACCCGGAGCCAATCACTGGCAAAGGGAGTAGAATTACCATGATGGACTTGGGCTGATTAACACGCTCATCGGGTTGGGGTGAGGAGGGCTTACTTGCCCTGAACACTGAGGGTAAACACCTGGTCTTTAGGGCTCTACCAAGGAAGAGGCTAGGTGAAGCCATTACCCTGACTTCTCGAAACTTAAATAGTGGTTCAGAGACCAGCAACACCGGCTCACCTGGGAGTTGTTAGAGATGCGGAATTGCAAGCCCCACCCCAGACCTGCCGAATCAGAACGTGCATGTTCTCCAGATTCTCAGGTGATTCTCCTAGACTAGCAGTTTGAGAAGCGTTGTCTGCGACACCAGTAGACATTCCCAGGGTCTACCAGATTGCCTCCTGTAGTCTTCTCTCTCTCCCTTCCTTCTCTCACTTTCTTGTTTTTCTGTTACAGATCCCAGATGGCCACACTTGCTTTGCAAGGTTTTGCTTAAATGACTCAACAGATCCTCTTTTTAGTTTCTGCATAAGGAAGCAGAGCAGCATTTTAGTATAAACACAGCGAGCTTCCAACTGTGACCAACTCTAGCCATTACTATTATTCCATCAGGTCACCCTGTTCTGTTCCTATGAGGTGTAAAATCCTAGCCCAGGGCTGACATGTCTCTTGGCTGCTGGAAAGTTCTATATTCTCTATCAGCCCCATGGAGGATTTGAGGGGGTTCCTTGCTCTTTAAATGTTGTTTGTGTCTTAGTATGGTTCCTTTTGTTGAGCCTACAGGATTGCAGATGAGAACTTTTAAATACAGGCAGAGTGAGGTAAATTTCTCCCGGAGACCCCAGGAGATAGGAAGTGTTGGGGCAAGGTCTCATTGAGCAAGTTATCTCCAAAGTTGGAGGCTCTGAGATTCTGAGACATATAGAGAGCCAAGAAAAATTTCAGAGAAAAGACAAATTTGGTTAAAGAATTGGAGGATCGAACCTAAAAGGAAAAGTTAAAAGAATTAACATACCTTAGGCTGAAGAAGGGAAGACAGAGAAAGCGTTAAACGTGTAGAATTGGATGACATTTTACTGAGGCTTCACATGAGTGGCTCTATTGAGGAATTTTTGTTCTTTCTTTTCAAAGAATTAGGTGCCACACACTCAGAAGTTGATCAATTGTCAAAGGATGAATGCATAATGCCTTTCTCAGATTTCTTTCTACTCATTCATTCATCCAGTTATTGATCACCTGTTCCATACCAGGTGCTCTGCTTTGACAATCTTGTGATTTTACTCAAACGGCCCTTCTATGCATGGTGAATATGTCAAGATAGTAATTCATCTGAGACAACATTGATTCATCTTAAATGAACTCTAACATAGTTCTGATAAAATACAACAGCCTCAATATAAAGCTACCATTTCCTTATATGGCCCACACACTTCCAAGGTCTGCCTCCAAAAGACTTTTCCTTTCTTTGATTTCATTGCTTGTCTTACCCACCTGCCTCTCTTTCCCAGCAATATACCCATGTTTGCTTGAACATGCCAACCGCTTTCACATGGTTCCATCGGTGGCAGTAGCTTTCTCCCTAAAACATCTTTCAATGCTTTGATACCCTTCCAACTATTAAAACTCATCTGTACTCTTCTCTACAAAGGCTTTTGTACCTTTGTCATTTAAAATTAATTGTGTCTATTTGTGACTGTTGCAGCCGCTCTGGAAAACAGTGTGGAGGTTCCTCAAAAAACTATCCATAGAACTCCCCTATGACCCAGCAATAGCACTGCTAGGGATTTACCCAAGGGATACAGAAGTGCTGAGGCATAGGGGCACATGTACCCCAATGTTCATAGGGGCACTTTCTACAATAGCCAAATCATGGAAAGAGCCTAAATGTCCATCACCTGATGAGTGGATCAAGAAGATGTGGTATATATACACAATGGAGTACTACATGGTAATGAGGAAGAATGAAATCTGGCCATTTGTAGGAAAGTGGATGGACCTCGAGGGTGTCATGCTAAGCAAAATAAGTCAGGCGGAGAAGGACAGATACCATATGTTTGCACTCATAGGTCTAACAGGAGAAACCTAACAGTAGACCATGGGAGGGGAAGGGGGAGAGTAGAAGAGAGTGAGGGACACAAACCATGAGAGACTATTGAATACTGAAAAAGAACCGAGGACTGAAGTGGGGGGAGGGGGTGGTGGTCATGGAGGGGGGCACTTGTGGGGAGAAGCACTGGGTGTTATATGGAAATCAACTTGACAATAAACTATTATAAATTTAAAAAATAAATAAAATTAATGGTGAAATTAAATCAATTAAAAACGAACTCTTTCCTCTGTATTCCTCTAACATGATGCTTATACTAGTCTAGCAATCATTCCCCTCTGCATTACGGTTCCTTCCCCCTACCCCCTACCCCTGCCTCAACAGTAAGCTTCCTAAGAACAAAGACCACATCTTATTCTTTGTGTTTCCTCTAGCACCTAGCTGTGTGCCTGGTGAGACCCACTTAGTGCTGCTCACCAAATAGTTCTGCCTATTAGAGACTTCTGGGCTTAATAGGTCTGCACTTCTTGGACCCCTATGGTTGGTTAGGGACACGGAGTCAATTATCACCAATGACTTGTATGTAAAGTGGTGTGTGACACCCCTGGGCTGAAATCCTAATCTCGATCAGTGTTCTCTTTTCTCTTGGCGATTGTGACTATTAATGTTCTGGAGAATAGCTCCTCCCTCAGCTGGGGTCATGTCAGCGTACAGCAGAGCCCCAGCTGACCCGATGGATGTGCTGAGTGAACAAAGTGGTAAACTTTTATTATTTAAACTCACTGATATCCAGGGTTGTTCGCTATGAAGAAAAGCCTAGCTCATCCTGAGTGAGATAATTATAAATGGTAGGTGTTCAATAAATACTGCAAGTCTACATATATAGTTTTAAATCCGTTAGAAACAGCAATTAATAATTTTGTCTGTTGTAAACTAATCAAACAGAATTGCCAGGCTTAAACTTAGCTGTCAAGAGAGGCCTTGTGAGGTAAGAGGAAGAGTGGAGAGTATCCACCTAGTTGGCTGTCGATTTGCAGACTGACTCTAAGTGACCTTGGTCGCTGGTCCTCCCAGAACTCTGCATCCTTCAATCCCAGGTGGAGCTTATATTTATCTTGCAATGTTGAGAGAATTAAAGAAAACAAATCAATGTTAATTGGCACACGGTGGAATTCAATACATTATAATTACAAGTTTTTTTAGATATGTTTTTTTGAGTCAGGCCATGTGACTTGAAATGTGAGAATCCATACATATTTCAATTTCAGCTGAGTTATTCCCTTTCTGCAGATCAATGTCAAAGTGTCCCTTCCATCCTTCTTCCATCCATCTTTCAAAATATAAGCAGATTTGGGCCCTTATTTATTGATTTTTTTAAAAGTCTGTGAGGCTACTATGTTTTTTTTTTTAATGTTTATTTATTTTTGAGAGACAGACAGAGCATGAGTAGGGGAGGGGCAGCGAGAGAGGGAGACACAGAATCTGAAGCAGGTTCCAGGTTCTGGGCTCTTAGCGCAGAGCCCGATGCGGGTCTCAAACCATGAGTTCATGACCTGAGCCAAAGTCGGATGCCTAACCCACTGAGCCACCCAGGCGCCCTGGCTACTATCTGTTTTGAGAGAGTAATTTATGTCTAAATCTCAGCTTCTCATTGGAAAACAGGACTATTTTTAATGAATTATTCATTTTCCCGCTGTGCTAGACACCAGTGACTCATTTTCAATAAACAGATGCACTGAAAAAAAGGAAGAAAAAAAAATGAGACCCTGGATTTGTTTTCTAGGTGAGTGTGTGTGTGTGTGTGTGTGTGTGTGTGTGTGTGGCTACAAAATGGGAATCATCTGCTTTTAAGAAGCTCAGTTACATTTATAAGATTTGAAAAACTATCCTGGGTTTGATGATAAGCCCAGAATAATTGTTGCCTTTTGCCTCTTGGTCTTGATTTCCAACACTTGCTCAGCTGTACTGAACTATCCATCCCAATACACTTAAACAAAGGTCTCTGACACTGCACACATCACAATCCCATGATGATTCGCAGTTACTGTCATGGCCTCTTCTGACTTGGTTACACTGCTGGCAGCGAACAGACATAACTTCAGTCCCTCAGTATAAACAGAGACTGACTCATCCTTCTGAGATGGTAAATAGCAACTTGGGCAGACGAACACCATCTGTAGACTTTTTAATACACCTGTAATGTAGAAACCCATCCCCTCTGAAATACTTTATGCGTATTTTGATACATGTTGAAAGAAACATCATGTTCCGAAGATCAGTTCCTCTTTCTAAGGGCTTTAATAAGGGGAAGGAAAATCTGAATATCCATATTTCCCAACCCAACTAAGGACCCAATTCTTTAAAAAAAATTTTTTTAATGTTTATTTATTTTTGAGACAGAGAGAGACAGAGTGTGAGCAGGGGAGGGGCAGAGAGAGAGGGAGACACAGAATCTGAAGCAGGCTCCAGGCTCTGGGCTGTCGGTACAGAGCCCAATGCGGGGTTTGAACCCACAAACTGGGAGATCATGACCTGAGCTGAAGTTGAATGCTTAAGCAACTGAGCCACCCACGCACCCCCTGAGGACTCACTTCTGCAATAGCACTAAAAAGTAGGAGAGGGGACATCAAGTCAGAGGACAGGAATGACTATATTGGTCTTCTTTGCTCCCAAACTAACCTTCTTTCCTGTGTCCCCCTCCATCTCCTATTCCACATCTCTGCCTTGGATCTGATTACTCAACTGAAAAAAAATCAGATTGAGTCAGAAGCATTTACAGAACTACTACACGGCAGACATTTCAGTTAGTCTTCAGGATGACATATTTCTCTGTCCTCAAGGACCTTATTATTCAGTGCTCAAGAAATAAAAGAAAATTAGTAGTTACACTCCAGCCTGATGATCTGTGAAGGCTCATCCTAAATGTGCAATCATGAAAATAATGTTTTCAACATTCAACGACATATGTTGTTCCAGTGAAAAAAGTGAAATACAAAATTACATATATAATTTGATCCTAATTGTGTAAATAATACCCATTTATGTCATCATAGACACAGAAAAACTCTGGGATCAGATTGGCAGGCTGAGAACATCTGTATACTTTTCCTCCATCCCCAAATTCCACTGAAATATCACACAAGAAAAGTTACAATCAAAGATCAGAAAATTTGAAGACTTCCTGGAAAACAGAAAGAAGAGAATTGGATTGACAGAGCAATAAAAGCTTAAAAAAAAAAAAGCCAGAGAAAGGACACTGCAAAGGTAAGAGCTAGTTGTACACTAACGGAAGGGACTTCAGTTCACTGGTACCATGTAGGGAGGGTCCTTGTCAACCATAATCTGGTCAATAAATTAAAAGATTGCAGGGAGCCTGTCATGATCTGCCCATGTCCTTCATATGCTGATGTCCTGGCAACAGTGGTGTTTGTTTCCATGTTAAAGCCTCCTAACTGTTTTAGACAGTGACCCTGGGGGTGCCTGGGTGGCTCATTTGGTTGAGTGACTGACTTGATTTCAGCTCAGTTCATGATCCCAGGATCATGGGCTCGAGCGCCACATCAGGCTTCAAGCTGAGTGTGGAGTCTACATGGAATTCTCTCTCTCTCTCTCTCTCTCTCTCTCTCTCTCTCTCTCTCTCTCTCTCTCTCTCGCCCTCTACCCCTCTCCCCTGCTTGTGCATTTTCTCTGAAAGAAAGAAAGAAAGAAAGAAAGAAAGAAAGAAAGAAAGAAAGAAAGAGAACCTGGGGACTAGCCTATCAGAAGAGCTGACTCTGGACAGAGAATTAGAGTAGAACTTGATAAGTAAACATATACAAAATAGGAGCAGGGTGGGAAGAGGTGACAAGAAGAGGAAAGCACAAGACGCTTCTGATATGAGAGGTTTCCGGATCTCATATACTGGGGACTGGGACCTCCCACACCAAGATCATCTACCTACACTCCCGCAAAGCCTACTCAGCACACCTTAAAAGCTGAACCCGACCATCAGCACTTTACTCGCTGGGATGATTATTACAGCCATAAAACAGAAAAGCAGCCATGTGAAAGACATAATCAGACTTCTGGATTATTAAAAATATAATCACCATTCCTTAAAACTTGAGCTGAATATCCAGATGGGCACAGATGAATATTAAATTAATGAGCTGGAACATTTGGCTAAGTGACTCTCCCAGAACACAAGGCAGGGATAAAGAAATTTCCAGAAGCTCCCACATCTATCTAAAGAGTTTATAAGGGAAGGAACAAAGAGGAGAGAAAGGACAACACACCAAAATTCAGAGGTGATTGCTGCTTGGTACTGAAAAGATACTATAAACTTGTGGATTTTTGTGGATTTTGTTTCCATTTATTTCAATTTCTGGAAGTCTGGTGCTCAGATCCTCCCATCTTGGGCTAGTGCAATAGTCTTCAATCAAGGGCATTTTTGATCTCCAGGAGACATTTGGCAATGTCTGTAGACATGACCGATTTCCATGACTGGGTATCTAGGGGGTAGACAGAGGCCAAGGTTACTACTACACACTGTACAATGCACACAAGAGTTTCAGTTGCAGAGGATTATTTGGCTCCAAATGTAAATAGTGCTGAGCATGAGAAACCCTTAGCTAGTGGAAACCCCTTCTGGGGGGCTCCCATACCCCTTAGGCATAACTCTTGGAGTGTTCGTTCACTTCCTTGCTTTCCAGTTTAACATTACATCTCCTGGGATTTCTGCCTGAGCCCTAGAATCAGCCAATTCTACACAGATAGTTGGGTTTTTGGTAGGATGGTAGATAGAGACAATAATCTGAGCTCCATGGATGCTCATTGCTGCTGGGTTGTCACTGTTTTCAAGAGAAGATTGAGGGGCGCCTGGGTGGCTCAGTTGGTTAAATGTCTGACTTCGGCTCAGGTCATGATCTCACGGTTCATGCGTTCGAACTCTGACTTGTCCTCTGTCCTGACAGCTTGGAGCCTGGAGCCTGCTTCAGATTCTGTATCTCCCTCTCTCTCTCTGCCTCTCCCCCATTCACACTTAGTGGCTTCTTTCTCTCTGAAAAATAAAAACATTAAAAAAAATTGAAGAGAAGATCAATATGAAAGAGAATTTTGTAAGGTGGGACACAGAACCCACATTATATTTACAAGCAACTGACCATCACGCCAACTGGTATAAAAGCAGGCCGTCAAATTCTGCCCTGCCTTCGCCTTCTGCTCTGATCCAGAGTGGCCAGAGAAGTAAGGTCTCTTTTCAGTTTTCCATGGATCCACATTAAATCTTTTCTGGCTCGTTTCTGGATGAAGTTGATAGCTGAGCTTTCTAGAACAGAATTTGTCTTCTTCCTTGGTCCATAGACATGACTTACTTTCCTCACCAAAACTTCATTTAGGGAATGGCCAGCTCATGATCCATAGTTTGTCGGTTTGATTTTTTTAGTACATCGCTTGAAAATATGATTTATCTCAACGCACCTGGGTGACTCAGTCAGTTGAGTGTCTGGCTTCAGCTCAGGTCATGATCTCACGGTTCATGGGTTCGAGCCCTGCGTTGGGCTCTGTGCTAACAGTTCAGAGCCTGGAGCCTGCTTCAGATTCTGTATCCTCCCTCTCTTTTTGACCCTCCCCTGCTCATGCTGTCTCTCTCTCTCTCTCAAAAATAAATTTAAAAAATTAAAAAAAAGAAAATATGATTGACCTTTATTCCTAAGTGTTTTGGCACCCCAGAAGTTTTGTACTCCAAATGAACAGCTGACAGGCCTCACCAGTGCTGGCCTTGCTGGGCGTTCTCTGCCCTACAGGCTCACTAGTTTCATCCCAAGGTGAATGCAAGCCTTGTACCCTGGTCTAATGTCACTTCCCTCCATGATGCCTCACATTTTCTGAGAAGCTGTTTGTTCCCTGCCAACCTAAAAATGACTCCATGTAAATCTTCCTGAGTGAGCGAGGGGAAAAAGAGAGGTTGGGGGAAAGGTTCAAAAGCAAAGAAAACAAGAAGGAGAAGGAAGTGGCCAGTGCTCAATGAACCTGCACGTGTGAAAGGCTAATCCAGAAATCACTCAGTAATCACCACCATGAAATCAGCCCGGGCTGACATGGCTGGCTACGCACGCACTCCCCTTTCCCCCTCCCATAAAGCTTCACTTCCTAAACCAAAGTGACCTTCTGAAATCTGGCTACTCTCCCCCAGCTCTTGACCCCTCCTGTGCAACAGCCTCTACACACCCTTAGCTAGCTTCCTTCCCCATTGGCTTCTCATCTCAGTGGACTTCCAAACTCCCCATTGACTTCTTATCCAAAACAATAAGATTTTTCTGTTTTCAGGAGAAGGGCGCTGGTCCATGTGCCCAGTAAACAAAGGCTGGAGGGCAGAGGGCTGTTAGAAGCTCCACAAAATTTGCATATTACACAGGAGAGTCGGAAAGAAGGGCGAGGGTTCAGGGGGCTCTGATGTGGAAGGCAAAACAGTGCTTGGAACTCAGCTGTACTCAGTGTTCAGAAGCGCTCACAGGTCAGTCACGCTCAAAGAAACAGTGTTGAAAGAGTGATTATGTTTTAAGAGTTTGGCTGTCAACCGAATAACATGTTACTGTCCATTGTCAAGTCAGGAGCTTTTGCTGATAAGTGACTTTTTAAGAATTATAATAATGAATCAATAAACTGGCTTAAAAGCAAGACATTTTCTAGATGGATCTCTGTTTTTTTGAGAGAGAGAGACAGAGAGAGAGAGAAATCTTAAGCACACTCCATGCTCAGTGTGGAGCCTGACACAGGGTTTGATCTCATGACCGTGAGATCATAACCTGAGACAAAAACCAAGAGTCAGACACTTAGTCCCAAGCTGCCTGTATGAACTTAGGTGTCTCAGAAATCTCTCTCTGCTTCTCTACCTTTAAACAGAGTCCATATTTTTGGCCCCTCATTCTCACTCTCAGTGCTGGGTGACTGGCAGGGTGGACAAGATCAGGACTGTTGGCCTGGGTGGTCATGCAGACCTAGAAGGTAGGGCAGAGCATAAGGAAGCCCAGCCAGAGGCTCAAAGGTCTCCAGAAACTAAATCTTTAAGGTCACGTTCAGGTGTTGGGCTGGCTCTTTATTGGATTTTTAAAATACTTCCCCAGCCCTGAGGATTCAGCCTGTGTTTCTCTTCTGTCATCACAACTGCCCTTCTGCTTGCGGTTCTGCATCTTCCAGACTGACGAAGACCAGGCTCCTTTCTCTCAATGTCTGTGCTGTTTCACTATCTCCGTTTTTGAGGCATCAAAGAATAATGCTCAGAGGGCAGTCATGCATGTGGTCCAGAACTGAAGCAGAATCACAGTAATATGTATGTGTGTGTGTATATATACTTATTTAATAATTTGTATCTTTGATAATAATAAATACAAATAGACAAAATAACTTCCACATAAATCTTTTGTGAGGGTGTCTCAGCCATCGTGAAGGAGACACATGGTTCCTGGCAAAGCTTCTTATTTTTATACTGATGTTTTCTCTTTCTCATCTCCTTTCTTCATCAACTACAGACCTCCTATATGTTTGTCTTGATGCCCTACCTCTTCTCAGATCAACTCATCTATTCTGAGCCCAAGACTGTGCTCTTTATTTTAGATAAAGTAACTGACCCCTTTCATCCTCCTGCTATCTCCTGGATCTTGCCCTTTCTACCTGATGTCTCACCGAAACAAACAAAAAACCACCACCAACAGTTACAGTATTAATGACAGTAACAATAACGTGAACATGACTACAGCTAACCTTCACAGGACGAGTTCTATGTGCCAGATACCATGTTAACAGCTAACCCCGATTGTCCCTGGTTCCCAAGTCCCAAAGAGCTGTTTTCGTCATCCATTGCCACCTAACAAATTGCCACCAAGCTTAGCAACTTAAAACAACACACACTTATCATCTCACAGTTTCTGTGGGGCAGGAATCTGGGCTCGACAAACCTGGGTTGTTGGCTTCAAGGTCTCTCAAACAAGGTGTTGCTTAGAATTATAGTCATCTCAGGGCTCAACTGGGCAAGGATTTGATTTCAAATTCCCGTGATCATCTGTAGTTTTTCACTGTCTGGTGGACTAAGGTCCTAGTTCTTCCTGACTGTTAGCCACAAGCCACCCTCAGTTCCTTGTCATCTGGGCCTCTCCAATAGGGCACCTTCCTTCTTCAAAGCATATGAGCCATGAGGACAATAGAAAGAGTCTTCTAGCAAGAGGAAATTACAATCTTTTGCAACCTAATCACAGAAGTGACAGCTACCCATCTTCTATTGGTGGGAATCAACCTGTGTCCAGCCTACCCTCAATATGTCCAGCCCACACTCAAGGCGACACAGATATCAGAAGGTAGGGATCATCAGGGGACATCCTGGAAACCTGAAAACCTCAAGACTAATTGGGGAAGGGGGGAGAAAGGGATGTTTTCAGACTGCATGGATAATATCAAGGCTAGAAGAAGAAAGTAGATCAGGGCAAATATTAAAGTTTTTTAGCTTTTAATATTGAATATTTTTAATACCTTTTTTAAGGTAGAGGTTAGGAGCTGGAATAGGAAAGTGCCTTATATGATTTTTGATCCAGGGTCTTTCCCTCTCTCTTTTAGCCCATAACATGAGGTAGAGTCAATGAGATGGAGGCTATAAGGCTAACGGATGTGTTTGGAACTACTAGTGCGCCGCACAAAGAATTCATTTTTCCATCAGGAAAGTAAATGGAAAATAATAGTAATGGAGGAATTGGGTAGCCGAGAGGGACTGAAGATAACCTCTCTGCACAAAAGTGACCCAAAGTCCCCGTGGGCAGGAGACTCTTGGCAGAGACATGCCAAAACGTCAAATAAAAAAGGAAGGAATCAGAACATGAACCAGATCTAGAATAGGGTGTCTGTAACCAGAGACAGTCAAGATGGAAGAAACAAACTCCAGACAGAAAGCAGAAGGCTTGTTCTGTAGAGAGTTTCTGAGATATTGCTGCCTAGAGCAACAGTACAGGGGAGAGGACAGAGAACATTTTTTTGTGGCATCTACCGAAACAAATTTCATTTCATATGTATGTTCTGAGGGGACAAAAGTTGTAGGACTTTTCAAAGGCTTTAATATGCTAGTGTTCTTTGTGAAGCCCCAAGGTGTATGTGAGGGAGGGTGGGGACTGAATAGGCACTGTTTGTCACATATGTTTATCTGTTTGGTATGGCGGTGGAGACATGTTATACATTTTAAGAAATCCTCTTTTATTAAATACCTGTGGCCTTTAGCAAGAACAGAAAAGGTAAGCCAAGCATGGTTGCCAGTGGTTGAGCAATAAGCAAAAATTTTTATCAAACACCCACGTGTTAACCAGCAAGACTGTAGGATCTCAATGGGTCCAACAATGGGAAAGATACAAAACCAGAATCAGAGAAGTCAACAGATCATCACCTTTTCCAACCATCCCCAGAAATCCCCCCAAATTCCCAAAGCTCCGCCTTATTACAATCCTTCTCTCCAGAATTCCCTTTCGTCCCCCTGTGGATGCTCATTTCCTTATCAACAGAGAAGGAATCAGGGAGTTTGCCCCACAGGTTTTTCTCTTGGAATTTTTCCCAGTAACAGAGGGTGAAGGCAATAAAGGGAGTTTCATTGAAAGAGGCAAGACAAACTTGTTAAGAGCTTTAAAAATGTCTTTGTAGTACAGAGAGAGAAGAAATCAGGGAAGGATCCCTGGCCACACCACAAAGAAGATAGTTCATCAAGGAACGCTAACTTCTCCAGAATTGGTGGAGAATTACCCACCAGGGGGATTAAGAGATCAGGGCTCTTGTAATCAAAGGATGAGAGACCTTCCCTCCAATAACTGGGGTTGGCTGGGGGTCCAGTCCAGCTCAGAAGAGCAAGACAGAGATGAGAAACCATTCCTTCCTGCATTACACAATGCTGTGTTTTTAGGTTAATCCTCCAAGGATATTACGGTTACTTTCAATGGTTAATGAATAGCTTCTAAGTGCCTGCCTCACTTAATTGTCCAAAGGCCAGTTGGTCCCAGAGCATATAAAGCTCTGAGCTGGCTAATGAAAGCATTCTCTCTGAGCAAAGGAAGCAGGGGAGTGGAAGAGCTACCAAGGAGCAGGGATGCGGAACAGAACAGGTCTAGTCCTCTGTGCCCTTGCCCTCCTGACGGGCTTCCTGATGATCTGCCTGGGAGCCTTCTTCATTTCCTCAGCCTCGATATTCAACTGTCAAGGGAAACTGATCCTGGCCTACACGCTTCTGCCAGTGGGGTTTGTGGTCCTTCTGAGTGGAATTTTCTGGAGCACCTACCGCCAGGCAAGGGAAAGCAAAGGGGTATTCACCCAAGTGCTCAGACAACACCTTGCCCACAGGGCACTGCCCCTGGCCACCGTCGACAGGTATGTGCTGAGAAGCCAGGGGACAGAGGAGGACTGTGATGGGGCTGAGTTCTGGAAAAGTGGAATGGCCCTAATGCCACAGGGCAGTGATATCCGGGTCCTGATGGGCTGGATGTGTAGGACTGAAGCTTTCTTGTTGGGAAATTACTCTGGGGTTTGTCCTCAGGAAGAATGGTGCTGCCTCTGGGGAAATCTATGAAGTACAGGGAGTTTATATCAGAGAAACAACCTCTCCCCCCATGGAAGAACTACGTCAGCTGGTTTAAGAAACCCAACTCTTAGGTTCTTTTGATGTATCGTGGGAGCTGTCCTTAGAGGCATGGGTGCTTAGTTATTTCCATAACCGGGTTATAGGGAAGGCAAGTTCCAGACCAAATTCTGCTGCCCAACAAATGAACAGACAGGCATAGAATTAGTCCTGCCATCCCTTCATGATCTCTGTGTGGTCCCAGCTTATGGTCCCTTTGGGTGTTCTGATCACACCTCGGATGAAAGATTTGTTCAAGGCCAGAGAATAACATTCCAGAGGTAGTTCAGTTAATCTTACCACCTCATACCCACTATGATGGGTATTGTTTAAGCACACACACACACACACACACACACACACACAGAGGCACGCGTGCGTGCATATACATACAACACACAGAAAACAACAAGTGTTAGCAAGACTATGCAAAAATCCAAAACCATGTACACTGCTGGGGGGGGGGGGAGGAATGTAAAATGGTGCCATGATTTTATGGAAAATGGTATGGAGGCTAAATATAGAATTACCATTGGACCCAGGAATTCTACTTCTGGGCATATAGACAAGAGAACTAAAAGCAGAACTTGAACAGATATTTGTATATCACTGTTCATAGCAGCCTTAGTCACGATAGTCAAAAGGTGGAGACAACCCATATGTCCATTGGTGGACAAATAAATAAAGTGTGGCCTATACATGCAGCGGAATATTACTCAGCCATGAAGAGAAGGAAATTCTGACACACACCACAGTATGGATGAACCGTGAAGACATTACACTAAGGACAAGAAGCCAGTCACAAAAAGACAAATACTATACGATTCCACTTAGACCAGATGCCTGGAGCAGTGAAATTCACAGACAGGAAGTAGAACAGTGGTTTCCAGGGGCAGCGGTGGGGGAGGAGGGAAGTGGAGACTTACTGTTTACTGAGTACAGAGTTTCAACTTGGGATGATGGAAAAGTCCTGGAGGTGGGCGTCTAGCAGTGTGGCTGTACTGAATGCCATTCATCGGGACACCTAAAATGGCTAAAGTGGTAAATTTCAGGTTACATGTATGTTGCCACAGTAAAACAAAATGCAGTTCACCTGATGGTCAGTATCAGCTAAGCAAAACCCTCCTAACTCTTGCCCAGCAGAGGACCACTCAGGGATAAAACCTCAAGCATCATCCGTAAGACACAGGCTACAAGACTCCTTAAAAAATTATTTTGCCTTCTTCATCTAAAATGTCTTAGCTACTGCATGTATCTTTTTATTACTTCTTTATTTTTTTTTAAATTAATAGGGCTCCTGGGTGGCTCAGTCGGTTAAGCATCCAGCTTCAGCTCAGGTCATGATCTCACAGATCGTGGGTTCGAGCCCCGCGTCAGACTCTGTGCTGACAGCTAGCTCAGAGCCTGGAGCCTGCTTCACATTCTGTATCTCCCTCTCTCTCTGACCCTCCCCTATTCCCACTGTCTCTCTCTGTTTCTCAAAAATAAATAAAGAACATAAAAAATTTTTAAAAATTTAATATAATTTATTGTCAAACTGGTTTCTACACGAAACTCAGTGCTTATCCCAACAAGTGCCCTCCTCAATGCCCATCGCTCACTTTCCCCTCTTCCTGTATCTTTTTTTAATGTTTGTTTATATTTGAGAGAGAGAGAGAAAGAGAAAGAAAGAGACCGAGACAGAGCACCAGCAGGTGACGGGCAGAGAGAGAGGGAGACAAAGAATCGAAAGCAGGTTCCACGCTGACAGCTTAGAGCCTGACGTGGGGCTGGAACACACAAAGCGCGAGATCATGACCTGAGCTGAAGTCAGACGCTTAACTGACTGAGCCACCCAGGTATCCTATATGTACCTTGAATATAAGTAATTTTACCCACGATGGTTGATTCTTGACATTATTATGCTAATTAATAAGAATTAATTGTAATAACCAGGCCCCACTTCCAGTGTTTATTATACTAACATTCAAGGTCTCCGGGTTTGAGAAAAGATCAAGATAACGGAAGCGATCATAGATGATGCTTCTCCAGTGAGGATTGTTTTTCCTGTATACATGTTACATGATGGCCGCCAGAGTGTGAATCCCTGATAAGAGTAACTGATTGCCTGAAGGGGGCAGCTTAAATTTAGGAACACACGCATAATATCACAGTGTGCGGAATTATTTTAGTGATCTGTGATGTGGATAGCATGACACCACATTGACCGGCCTCTTTCTGGAGCATCGAATAGACAGATACCCAGCCTACTCAGAATGGCCAGTGAAGTCAGTTAAGGAAGAGTCGCATTTCTGAGAAACATTTGTATTCAAACTGGGAACCCACACCGAGGCGGCAGAGCAAAGGAGTCTGTAGTGGTGGAAGGTGGGGCTCCGAGAAATGTGAGCTGGTGTCGGCTGATGGGCTTAGGAGAGGTGGGTGGGATTTGGGGGCAGGTGGCAGTGATCCCGACGCCTCTCGAATCACTCCGTCTTCAATGTCTTTACACCTGTGCCCTGCAACACTGCCTTGGCCATTCTGAGTGAAGGCTGAGATTTGGGCCATACAGTAGACAGCGCCTTCAGCTATCTGGCTTCGGGCCTGGTCATATTTGGAACGGAGCTGTGGCTACAAATGGCAGTCTCTGTTCTGTTGTGGTTACTCGCCACAAACACTCCCTGTAGGTGCCGAGGGATTCGCTCTATAAATACCCAACTCAGTCAAGCTCACCCTCTCTCTTCCTCACCTCACACCACCCCCCACCCGGTCCTATTCACGACGGAGAAGCTGGAAGGATTTAGCAACTAGCAACATTGGGCAAGATTACCAATGAATACATCACCTTTGGCGCGAACGTCTCCTTCCGCCATTGGCCTACTGGCGTAGAAAGGGCCGGAAGTGAAATCTATGTGAAGTTGTCAGTTGAGATAGTTTGAGAAACAACTATGTTTTTTTGAAACGTGTTTGCTGACACTTGAAAGAGAGAGAAGAAAGAGAGGAGCATCTGATAGAGTTGAGACTGCACAGAGTTGGGGTTTTTTTTTTTGTTTTGTTTTTTGTTTTTTTTTAATGTTTTATGTGAGTGTAGTTGACACACAGTGTTTATTAGTTTCAGGTGTGTAACACAGTGATCTGACAAGTTTATACATTGGTTTTTGTCCATTTTTTTGTTGGCTCTGAGGGTCTGAGACAGTGCAATCACGTAAAAAGGAGGAGTGTGTAGAAGAGGAGGAGGGTGTGAACAGGGACCAGGATATAATGGGTGGAGGGCGGGTCCCCTGTTGGGACCCCCTGGCCTCACCCCCATAAGAATCACATGCTGAAAACCCCTGGTTCCCATGAGTAAGAGAGAGCAAATAGCTTGGAATAACCCACTGGGACAAATCAGACAGGAGAGGCACACATCCCATGGCTGGTGAGGAGGGCTTTGCTGGAAAAACAGCACATTTTTTAAGGAACTGGTGATGCCAGGGAAGGAGTACATCTGTTTCAAAATCAATGTTTCTTAACAGTTTCCCTTCACACAGTGTGATTTGAGAGAGTTGGGCATATGCCTCTCTGGCATCAACCACTTAAATAACACATGTACGTTTGTGGCATTTTGATCCCCAGGCCAGATTTCTACCCTCCTGCCTATGAAGAGAGTCTTGATGCCCAGAAGCAACCCTGTCCAGCAGAGGACGAGGCCTCGGATGTTCCTCCACCCATGTACACGGAGGTGGACCTGGAATCTGAGGACGCACCTGACATCCACCCGGAGGCCCCACCTTCCTACGAGGAGTCCGTGGCCACTGGGGTGGAGACAGCCACGCCATTTGGAGGACGCTGAGGATGCTGAAGCAGGTGACACTCTCTAGTGCTTGGGATGCACGCTCATGGGGTACAGCTGCTGGTAATAAATGTGGGCACCAGACCACGGGAGGGACCCCCAGAAGGCTCGCCGAGGAGACGCAGGAAATGAAAGCATTACAGTTCCATAGACGTGCTTTGGTCTGCAAGGGCACTGTGGCGTCCTGGAAGGTGTGGTGGACAGAAGGCAACGTTTCAAAGGATTCACACTAATCCCAGCCCAGTGGGCTTTTGGACTGCTTTCGGAGCTGCGCCCCAAGAGGCTTTTAGCTCTCACTCAACCCCCTCCAGCGCCTCAGTCCGTAACAAGAACAGCAGCGGCTCATGGACAGCCATGACGTCAGGTACCACATTACCCAACAATCGCAAGAGGAAAGTGTGCTGGAGATGAAGGGTCATTGTCCCGTTTAACTTGCAGGTGTCGCTGGCTGGCTTTGTAGTTCTCCCCATTCACCGTATTACCAGAGTGACACCGTAGGAACTCACCTTGCGGGAGATGTGCTCTTGGAAGCCATGACTGTTGCTATGTATTACTTCCTTTCCATGGTGTGTATTTTGTTTCTATGTGAAAACCAACTATACTATTTGCTTTCAAAATGGCTGTACCACAGAATTTTAGGTAAAAATCTTAAAAACGGGAAGGTTGTATAACCAGAGAGGACAAGATTTCTGAGACACTCAAGTTAAACAGACAGAATACTTAAAAATTCATAAGACACAGAATTTAGGGCAAGAAACTGTATTAGCCATAGGTTGCGTGAATACAGATTTTGATGTAAATCTTGAAAAGCATTAAAATAGACATGTATATTTCAACCAATCCTCCTGTAAATCTCTAGAATTTGAAAGAAAGGGGACTATGTTGCAATACTTTGATTCTTCACAGAAAGTTCTTTGTGTCTCGAGATACAGATCCATGTATTTTTAGACTTGGGACATTTATTTTAAAACTCACTGATTCCTCCTCAGCTTTGTTATATTTTATTATATGTTTTAATATAAGAGGACAAGTCAGGTGGCAGAGTGGAGGGAAGAGATGCAGGTTGATGCTTTAGTGCTGGGACAAAAATCTTCATCCCTCTGGGCCTCAGTTGCTTCCTCAATCAAGTGAGAAATTGATGCTGGGATTAATATATAACAATTACAGAATGTCTTTTATAAGATGGGCTCTGTGCCGTGAACTCTTTGTGCTTTTGATTCAGCCCTCATTATACCCTTCAGAGAAAGGTGCAATGGTTATTCCCATTTTACAGATGCATAAACTGAGACCTTGAGACATTAAGAAACTTTCCAGGTAACATACAGTTGTTTCCAGTAGGGTGAAGCAGTGTCCACCGAGGGGTGTGAGAGGATGTATTCACTTCAGATAAGCGTGCAGGTTCACCCTGTCTTACTTCCCCCCTCTCACGGGGCAGTTTGGACTTCGTCTTTCTTCAGAAAGTGGGCCCTAACAGAAATGGAGCCCCATGGCAGGGGCAGTACCTTCCAGCCCTCCGGCAAGCAGCCAAGCTCGCTTTCGTGCTCACTTTTTGTTTAATTTATAAAAGATTTAAAGTTTCTTTCATTGTCATTGACATATAATAAAGTTCACTTTTAAAACGTAAACAAGCCCCCCACATTTCCTGCCTCAGAGCTTAGCCCTCACCTCCTGGTGTCGTTTCCTTCCCTCTCTGATCATCCCATCGATGATGAGAGATGGCGTGGATAGTGGTGGGGAGGATGGAGGTCGTTCAAGGAGGAAGAGGGCTGTAGAGATGGAATGCGACCTCCATGGCCTCCTCTTCCCCATTTTTGCTGAGTGCACCGATTAAGCGCATCCTGACAAATGCACGGGAAGCCACATAAAAGGAAATCCTGGTCCCGTTACATGAAACATGAATTTAGGCATCCGTAATTTGAATCCTTGACATGAAGGCATAAGTGGATATGAAGCTCACCCACGGTTGTCCAATAGGAAGGTGATCATTTATCTGTAACGCAATTTATTATTTCTCTCTTGTCACCTCTTTCCATCAGTCTACTGAGACTGTTCTCCTGAAATGTTCTCTGGGGTCTGAGCACATCCACTGACCTGAACAAAGTCTGTCACTGGGCTTCCTTCCAGAGTTTGCATTCAAAGCAGATAGTTATTCCAACTTCTGATAGTCACATGAAACATGCTAATTTGGGTTTACATAAGAGAACTGTTTTGATCTCTTTACTGCAATAAATTTTGTACTTAAGCTTTTCTCTCTTTCATCACTGTTTTGTTACCAGAGGGGGGGGAAACATCAATAGGGGAACCTAAGTCAAAGATTGATTCTCCATGTGCAACTAACGCACCATCTGGGTAAGTTAATTTTTTTGAAAACCCGAACATGACTGATCATCAACTATTGATTCAGAAAATAAGCTGGGTGCTTTTTGGAAAGAAGTACTATGGATAGACATCTATTGCATTCTTAAAAACATACGTACTGTGAAGCAAGCCTACATCCAGGCCATAGGGATTACCCCACAGACATCCCACCTTTGAGAGGTCCAGCAATTAAGACCCATTGGGAAAGTCAGCACCGCAGTGTTCCTTTGTGCATCATAGAATTCATTGGCCACTCCCGGGGGATTTACTCAGAGGCAGACCCTGTGGCATCCCCTCTTCTTCCTAAAGTTTATGGAGAAATGAACAGTGATGGGTGGGGAACCACAATTCCCTGCGTGGCAAGAAGGGCATGGAGGCCGTAAGAGTGCGGGGGAGAGGCAAATCTCCACTCCAGTCCTCACTCATTCCTCCTCCCAAATGTGAACGGTAGGCTCACCTATTGACAAGGAAGGGAAATCCTCAGAGGTGGTGGCTCTCCAGTACTTTAATCTTATACCATTCCTCTGAGTAAGAACTTTAAGTACTCCCCCTACTCCCCACCCCCAGGAGATGTGCATTACAAGGTTGGTCATAGTAATTATGCTGCATCGTTAGCATATCTGAAATGTAGCAGGTGTCTGACCTCTCCACTCCAAAACTCTTTTAAAAAAATTTTTTAATGTTTTATTTCTTTTTGATCCAGAGAGAGTCAGAGCATGAGAGGGGGAGGGGCAGAGAGAGAAGGAGACACAGAACCGAAAGCAGGCTTCAGGCTCTGAGCCAGCCTTCAGCACAGAGCCCGACGTGGGGCTCGAACCCACGAACGTGAGATCTGATCTGAGCTGAAGCCGGAGGCTTAACCGACTGAGCCACCCAGGCGCCCCGCAAAACTCCTTTTACTGGCAAGTCTGCCCATACCTTAAACATTCTACTTAAAAACACAGTTTTTGGTGAGGTATCCCTCCAGTTCCGCTATATTGCAGGGCACCTACTAGGTGCTAAAAGACATGAAGAGATGATAAAGACATGGGTACACAATGCATATCTTCACCGTGTCTGTAATTTTCCATGATGGGGTAGGCTGATTCACACACCAAATGGGCTGTCAACGGCATGAGCCGCTTCCACCAATAAGGACTCCAGCCGATTGAGGTAGAAAAGGCATCTGCTAAGCTCTGGCGCCTCAGATAATCTCTTGCTGTTTGTAACTGTTGAAGGGCCAGCCGCTGATTTACAGGCAGTTACATCATTTCAAAAGGCGCACGATTTCTCAGGCCCTCCTCCACTCAGGAAAGGACGTGTCCTCCAGGCAGGTGTCTGAGACTCAGCGTCCATGTGCTCCGAGAGCACCCGGTGCATGATCAAGCAATAAAACTGAGTCACCTGTTACGTCACTACCAGTGCCCACAGGTGCTTTTCAGATCCCACACACCTGCCGTGGCGGACGGCCATGGCTGCCAAAGTAAACCCCATGTTGTCCAGTCAGAAGTCAGCACACCCTGGGCCCTGTCACTGCCCGTATTATCTGCACACAACGCTGCCTCAGCACAGCCAGCTGTCAGCCCAACGTGCCGTCATGGGGCTGGTCACAGTCTGAGACTTCCTGTGTAGAAAGCCTTCGGGTCTTGGCCAAGGCCTTCAGTCTGAAACGTCACACAAAACTATCTGTTCCGTGAGTACTGTGGATGTAGGCTGTAGCTTGGGTCAGTAAGATTTCATACATGATCTCATTTTAATAATGGCTGCCGGCCATTTTCAAGGTCAGCTAACAAACCCAAGAATCATGAATGAGGCAAAACGATTTTTTTTTGTTCGAAGGGACTGGCTGACACCCGGCAGGACATTTAGAACCTGTGATCCCCTCGCCCTAAATTCCTCCCTACCACATATCCACACATGTTTCCAAACACCCCCTGGGTGGGTAGTGGCCCTGCCCTGGTTGGGAACCATGGCATCATATACACCGTTGGTCATTGTTCTGGAGGCACATGGTGTAGTGCTCAACCTCCTTGGCCTTGGCCGGGTAGAAGAGGGGCCCTGATAGTTACCACACTCCATCTGTGGTATCTTTCATGACGGCCTCCTGTGGTCCCCACAAAATCCTTGGACCTCTCCAGTCATTCACTCTTAAGAAATCCCGGGGGCTAGAGATTCATCTTAGGACAGAAAGACCGTTACGTGCAGGAAAGGGACTTCCTGTCTTTAACGTCTCCCGCAGACAAGGCAGGAGCACATGCATGTACAGCTCAGCAAGAGAATTGGGTTTTATGTAGGGCAGAAATAATATCCTGGCAATGTGAATCTGAGCAGGTTCCCAGAGAGAAAGGCTGTGTCCTAGGCCACCACGCCACCTCCTCCTTGGCAACCTAGCTGAGAAAAGGCTCTAAGAACAGGTGGCCATGCAGTTGCTTCTTTCCATAGCTGGGCCCAAACACGTGCCCCGCCTGGCATTTATAACGTGGTGTCTCCCTCAACCTCATTTGTCCATGCCAGCCTCCCACCGGACCCAACGCCAGCTTCCTCTCCAGCTACCCTCTCTCTCAACTCTTAGTCTTTGCTCTTGCTCCACTGACCCCTGGTGAGATGATATTAATGGGTGTAAGTCCCGGGAAACCCCATTCTTTGGGAAACCCGTCAAGCGCCTTAGGGCCTGTCATCTCAGAGTCAACCTCGCTGTGTTTCCCGAAGCATGGTGCCTGTCCCCCTGCCCTGACGTTCATGCCCTCCCGTTCACGAGTTACAACTCCCAGGAGTGGACAGCATGTTTTACACATCTTGCTGCACCCAAACCAGGACTCTGTAGAGAGCAGTTGTTCAACCAGTGTTTGCTGAATGAATAAATGATTGTATGAATGTATACTTGGGCTGTGCCGGACACATACGCTAGAAAAAAATAAAAGAAAAACAACAACCAGAATTTGTGAATGAGGATTAATTGACATTTGAACTTCGAAGTTAGAGATGGTCAAAAGCTCAGCAACTTGAGGACAATCACCTGTTTTTGACCCAGAGTTAAGCCTAATAACACATCGGGTGTGGTGACCCACACAGAGCCCTGCAGTGAATAGATGGCCGCATCCATTTAACGCCGGTGATAAATGTCATACCTTCGTTGCTGATAAATGTCGTCACTTGAGAATCTCTGCTCCCAGCCACCCTCTATTATTATGAAATGAAGATACTTACGATGAAACACCAGTTGCCAATTTATTTTTCTGCTGACTCCTGAGGGCAGTTTTGAGCAATGTGCCTTTTCTGGTTCCATCTCTGTAATTTAACGAAAGCCAGCTTTTGCAAGCATTCTGAAAGACAGACTTAGCAAAGTGGGACCACGAATGGCGAAACAAGCAAGCACAAATCCACCATCCGGGCAGACGGTTGAAATAAGGAATTTCTTTTTTATTGGCTACTAAGTGTCCTAGCAAGTTTCTGACAGAAGCAGAGAGAGAAAATGGAAACAAATCCCTTTCTGGGAACGTCTCCCTGCTTGCGCTGGTCCTGGCTACCAGCAACAACACATTGCTTAACAGTCACTGCGCACCGTGTCATCTGTGCTGACCGCGGGGTAAGCGGGAGTCCGTTCCTAAGGAAGCAAAACATATGCAAACAAGTCCCACGCACTGCACCGGGTGTCCTGGCTGAGTAGGGATGGAGGCTGCTAGAGAGGCAGGGTCCTTATCCCGGGCAAAGAGAGCCAGTTGTGACCTTCTGGTTTCCATCAGGGACCCCCCACCCCCGTCAGGCCCATAACAACCGCCAATAAGGTTTTCTCCAAGTAAGTACTGGATTCCCTACTTTTCCAGCAAATGCATGGTCTTCTTTAGCCATTGTAAGTAAGATGTGACTTTAATGCATGTCCAAAAGACTGCATTAAAATAGACCCTTATTGGGAGATAAGATAGAGAGAGAGAACATCAGAGAGACAGCGGACGTGGTGGTCTTCTGTCTCTCCAGGAGGACTTAATATAAACCCATGCATCGCCCTGCAAGGAAGGGCTGGTGGAAACTTGGGCACTCATGCACAATGACTGGCTGAATGTGAAAGAAAGCAGCCAGCTTCCAGGCGAAAGTAATATTATTTACCAAATAGGAGAGGAAAACACCCTTTTGATAAGCTTCATTGAAAGTGTGCCCATGTGACCTGCAGAATGCTCGGGAAGGCGTGAGAGAAGTTGGCTCGGGGACTCGGGGGAGATGGAGGTGGGGGGAGGGGCCATATGGTGGCTTGTGGGCATGAAGGCACTATTACGGGCTCTGCTTCGCCCCACGGGAGACCCGACCCAGATGAAGGGCCAAGCCCTCCACCGCGCAGGGGACAGTCTTCTGAGCTCTGCCCAGCAGCACCTGTGGCTTCGGGTCAGGTTAATTCTGGCGCTGCGCCCAGATCAGGATTTCAGCACCTTGCCACACCTAACACAAATGGTGCAGAGATGCCAGGATGGACAGGTCCCCAGCCCACCTACTCTTTTCCCGAAAGGGGAGGATCCTTTGCATGCTAAAATGTAGATATCAAACGACAGTGTAGGTTTCACAGACAACTGAAGCCTGTTGCATTTGGAGGAACGGAGCCAAACCCAAGCAGAATAGATTTCTTCTCTTCCCACCCGCCCCTCCCCCATCCCCACCAACAAATTACCTCCCCCTCCCCCCAAAGTCATAAAAGGCACAAACAGGTAGCAAGAAGGCGTGGGTGAAGTGTCTCCCGCCAAGCGCTCTCTTTGGCCCTCGTCACTGATCCTTCCTCCATTCAGGTGATGACTGTGGGGCCCCTCCGGCCGGTTCTCTCGTGAATCTGGGAGATTTTCAGCGCAATGGCTATGAGAGGACTCAGCACTGCCTGGAAAGGGAGGAAAAGCAGACCGTGAACAACGCGCCTCAGTCACAGGAGGGCCGCTGTGACTGGGTTCTGTCGCGGGCATCTGGGTTTGAGTACAGTTTGCAGCTTGCAGGCAGAGCCATGGCTGGTGGGGCGGTTGTTTGCTAGATCCTGGCTCCTCTTCCATAAAAGGAGAGAGGAGGGGGTAGGGCGGGGGCACTGGGGGAGGAGATGGTCTCCTGTCTTGTCCCAGCTCCCCCAAAATGCTGATCTCAGACAGGCACCTACAAACCCAGCTCCCAGAGCATCGGGGCATTTCATGAACAGAGCTTTGAGAATTAAGAAGTTCAGAAAACACCACAGAAAACACCATGACATTCCCCATCCCCGACACCACGGACACCCCCTAAAACACATATGTGCACCAGAACCTGAGGAAAAACATTCATTCTCCAGCCTAAGACCATAGGCCTGAAGAGTCTACTTTTTTTTTTTAAAGTAGTTTATTGTCAAGTTGGTCTCCATACAACACCCAGTGCTCTTCCCCACAAGTGCCCTCCTCCATCACCACCACCTCTTTCCCCCGCTCCCCCTTCAGCCCTCAGTTCATTTTCAGTATTCTATAGTCTCTCAAGTTTTGCATCTCTCTCTTTCCCCAACTCTCTTTCCCCCTCCCCCTCCCCCTGGTCCTCCATTAGGTTTTTCCTGTTCTCCTGTTAGACCTATGAGTGCAAACATATGGTATCTGTCCTTCTCTAACTTATTTCGATTATCATGACACCCTCGAGGCCCATCCACGTTGCTACAAATGGCCAGATTTCCTTCTTTCTCATTGCCATGTAGTACTCCATTGTGTATATATACCACATCTTCTAGATCCACTCATCAGGTGATGGACATTTAAAGAGCCTACTATCTTGATGTTTCAAGAGAAGACAGAGCAATCCCTTGGCCAGCGTTGCAGAAAGAACTGCTCATTTCTTCCCATCAAAGAACACGGTGGCTCACAAGGGTCCACCAGGTCCCCCAGAAGGAGGATGGTTGAGAGACCTAAGCAATAGGTTTGCAGAAAGGCACAGGACACGGAGAAGAGCATCCTCTCTTGCCCTCTAGCTGCTCATCAGGTCACAGGAGTAAGGCTGTTTCCCAGAGTGTGGGACACGTACACACACATACACACACAGATGATGCGGGAGGTTATTTTAGATGGTTCATGGACACCGCGTTACCTACAAAATGTGAGAAAATTACTCCGTTTTCCATTCTTCTTCAATCCTCCTGATTTGTCAAGGAGAAACTCTGCTGCCAATCTTAAATATATTAACCAAAACAGAGCATGCCTCAGGCAAGCGTTACCGAGAGAGAAGGTAATATCTCTGCACGTTTTATGGAATTCATTTCTGTGGTGAGCTTTTTTTTTTTATCAAGGGGCACTGGGTTTGTTTGTTTGATTTTCATGTAGATGAAAACTTTCTATAATAAATAAAGTATTGAAGTGAAGGCAAAGTAAGTCTGTTTCAGGACAAACACTTCCACAGGGATACCGATAAAAGACACGTTTGGGAAATGCTGGCGTAAGGGGAGAAACAAAGATGCCATATTGAGGAGAACGGAATCTGTCATTTGTGGAGGGGGAGGGGACTCTGCTACTTGCAACCCTCGCCTGTTCCTGACAGAGACAGGGACAAGGGGAATGTATGTGTTCTCATTGGACAATAAGAGTACATGCAAATGACCAGGGTCCAAGGACAAGCACAGAGCCCAGGATGTCCTGAGTGGAGTGTAGACACAGGATAGTCCTGAGTGACAAGTGAGCAAGGTGTGTTTGATTTTTTTTAAATGTTTTATTTTTGAGAGAAACAGAGTGCGAGCAGGGGAGGGGCAGAGAGAGAGGGAGACACTGAATCTGAAGCAGGCTCCAGGCTCCGAGCTGTCAGCACAGAGCCCGACGCGGGGCTTGAAACCAGGTACCACTAGATCATGACCTGAGCCGAAGTTGGATGCTTAACCGACACAGCCACCCAGAACCTCCTGTGAGCAAGCCTTGTTTGGAGGGGTGTAAGTGCCAGGGCAAAGGGTAAGGATTTAATTCATTAGGGCAAGGGAAGATGTAGCGTTTTCGGAGTTAAAGGTGACATGATCAGCGCTGTGCTTTGGATTGTTCTAGAAGCAAGTCCGGTGTTTAATACACTGTGGCTAACTGCAGGAAATCATCTATGAAGATGACTGGACGGAGAAGCTCAGATATAACCTTACAAGTTTGAGGGGAGACGAAAACCTTAAGTAGACACAGCCATTCCACATGTGCGCAAGCAAGCCACGCTTCTATCTGGATCCGCAGCCACGAACGTGACATACAGAAATGAGAGGGTTTGTTTTCTTTTAATAACCCAACTGGTACCCAGGAAAATTTGCTACTGGCACATTTTGTGAGGCCAGATCGCAGGTGATGCCCGTACAGTGACATCTGGATTCCTGGGGAGTTGAGTACCCACTTTGTACAGAAATCAGATTATTAGCTTTTGGCTCCTTTCCTGTTTTCTATTCCCTCTACCCATGCTCCCACCTTCTTCTTCTTCTTCTTCTTTTTTTTTTTTTTTGCCATATAACTCTTCATTAACACCTGTAAAAGAGGTTAAATGAGGACAGAGAACAAGAATGAAGTTAAAACTCAATCATGTTAACTGAGGTCGTGGAGGGTAAATAAAGATAAACTTTATTATTTTTTTTACTTTTCATTCTTTTAATTTTTTAAATGTTTTAGTTATTTTTGATACAGAGAGAGACAGAGCATGAGACGGGGAGGGGCAGAGAGAGAGGGAGACACAGAATCCGAAGCAGGCTCCAGGCTCTGAACGGACAGCACAGAGCCCGACGCGGGGCTCGAACCCACGAACGTGAGATCATGACCTGAGCTGAAGTGGGAGCCACCCACCTGAGCCACCCAGGCGCCCTGATTTTTTAAAGTTTTTATTTACATTCCAGTTAGTCAATGCACGGTGTCATATTAGTTTCAGATGTACAATACTGTGATTCAACACGTGCATACACCGCCCAGTACTCATCCCAACAAGTGCCTTCCTTAATCCCCACCGCCCATTTCACCCATTCCTCCACCCACCTCCCCTCTGGGGACCATCCGTTTGTTTTCCAGTTAACAGTCTGTTTCTTGGTTTGTTTCTCTCTCTCTTTTTAAATTCCACTTGCTCCTTTGTTTTGTTTCTTAAGTTCCACATATAAGCGAAATCATACGGTATTTGTCTTTCTCTGACTGCCTTATTTCACTTAGCGTAATACTCTTTAGCTCCATTCACATCTTTGCAAATGGCAAGATTTCATTCTTTTCTATGCTGAGTAATATTCTGCTGTGTTTATAGGCCATATCTTTTTCTCCCCTCTCATATCTAGGGTTAGGATTAGGGTCAATATCCCATCTATTTAAGAAAACGCGGTGAAATTGAACTTGACACTGCCAGAACTGAAAAAGCAAGGCGTATTGTATTGCACATCATTGTGAGTTTCAAGAAAGACTTTCACCTCCACGTTTTTAAGCGCAATAGGGAAAGCACAGTTTTAACCAATGCTGTAAACACTGCAACATTTTCTTAACTGATTTCCATGGAACTGGTAGATAAACAAACCTAAGCTTTCTGTTTCTGTGAAACCTCCTGAATGAGGTCACCAGCACAGGAGCTGTGACTAGTGTGTCACTTTCTAATCTGCTCACCTACCTGAGCCTCTAGCCATTGGGTTATGTGCTTATCAGGAATCAGTTAAGTTTGTTCCGAAATATGTTAATGCCTGTTATAGTTGTCATTCAGAATATGCAATTATTCAACTATATGTGAACTAATGAGATGTGAATATACACAGGAAGAGTTCTTTCTATGAAAATTAAGTTAATGTTTAGAAAAGGATTAGGTAATGGCAATGAGCTAATGCTGTAAAATTAATGTGCGTGAGATACAGTGGAATATTGGGGAAGAATAAAAAAATGTACAGAATGGGAAGATAGGGTATCAGGCTAAGTGAAATAAGTCAGTCAGAGAAGAACAGATATCATATGATTTCACTCCTATGTGGAATTTGAGAAACACAATAGATAACATATGGGAAAGGAAGGAAAAATAAGATAAAAACAGAGAGGGAGGTAAACCCTAAGAGACTCTTAAATACAGAGAACAAACTGAGGGTTGCTGGAGGGGAGGTGGGTGGGGAAATGGGCTAAATGGGTGACGGGCATTAAGGAGGGCACTTGTTGGGGTGAGTGATGGGTGTCAAATGTAAGAGATGAATCACCGGGTTCTACTCCTGAAGCCAATGTTACACTGTATATTAACTAAAATTTAAACTTTAAAAAAATGTATAGAAAATTCTTCAGATTGCTTCCCAAGTGTCTTTAAATTCCCACTAGCTGTAAAGAAATTAAAGGTGAACATTACTGATGAATAATGAGTAGGAATCTTTTTAATAAAGATAATCACACCACCAAACAGGGAGCTCATATTCAAAGAAAAGGTCTTGGATCAATATTAAAAGATTGACAAATAAATATATATTTATATGTTTTGTGCTAAAAATACAATGGTCAAGATATGTATACTAGGGGGCGTCTGGGTGGCTCAGTTGGTTAAGTGTCTGGCTTCAGCTCAGGTCATGATCTCACGGTTCATGGGTTCGAGCCCCGCGTCAGGCTCTGTGCTGACAGATCAGAGCATAGAGCCTGTCTTCAGATTCAGTGTCTCCCTCTCTCTCTGCCCCTCCCCTCCTCACGCTGTCTCTCTCTGTCTCTCAAATAAAAAACATTTTAAAAAATTTAAAAAAAGATATGCACTTAGTTACCTCTTTTACCTTTTTCTGGATTCACGAATCAAGCACTTTGTCCCTTGCTCTGATCATGTCAGAGAAAAAGGCTTCAGGGGCACTTACGCATAATGAAAGGAAGGGAACACAGTTTTGGAGACTCCTGTGAGAAAGACCTTGAACACGGGGGCTCCCATCTGGAGCACAGAACTCCAGGCCAACACGGCACAGAAGCTGCGGAGCCACCTACCCTCAAGGGACAGTGAGGGTTTGGGAAGAAGGACATCAGTGATGATCCCCATGGACTAAACACGAGTGAGGTCTTTGGAGCCATTTTCTGGCAACCCAGAACGTCTTCAGATGTTTGTATGACCCTACAGAGTTCTGGGACAGGCCCCTAAAAATGCCCAAGATTAACATTTTTGCCAGCCTTGTGGAATGGAAGCTTCAAGCCATAAATCAAATTAAGGATCATAAAGCAATGTCTTTTTTCCTTGCCTGAGTGTATAAAGTAAATATACATCTGCTAGAATAGTTGGTCATGCCAAGCGGGTAGGGATGTGGTTTAACTCAGGGCTTTGAAGAGTGCTTGCTACTTAGGAGACAGTCAATGGATGTCGGTTGAATAAGTGAATGCTATATCAGCTTGGTAAAAAGAAGAAGATGAGGCAGACAGAGACTTCTGGGGCCATTCATGCATGGTGCCCTGGGCAAGTGGAAGGGTCGCTGGACATTTCCTGTCACGGTTTTCTTTAGAAATCACAGCTTTTCTACACGTGAATCCCAAACACGTCTATCATTCACCCTGCATCATGGAAAAGAGTGAGGGGAGATTAATTTTCCGGAGGCAATGGGGAAGGCCCTCAGAATGAGGAGGGGACCAAGGAGTTAAAAAGGAAAAGCCTGTGGATGTGAGATTTCCGAGGTGGAAACAGAAGCACAGAGCATGAGAAGCAGAGAGGAACACAGGCTTTGAGGTTTTCACAGCTGAGGAAACACAGAGAGGAGCCAGGTGGGGCTCAGGGTCACACATCCGTTTGGTGGCCGAGCAAGGAACACAGTGGTGCCTTACTGCTCCTTCCATCCCACAGTCTTGAATCCAAGGAACCACAAGGACAACCGATGGGATCAAAGGAGCCAAGGGGGAGAGATGACGCAACAGCAGGACGGACACCCATGGCATCAGACGAGTCCCACACAGGTGGGCGGTCAGACAGGACGGGCCAGCCACCTGCACTGACCAGGAGGAGGAGGGACAGCAGGAGGAAGAGTATTTCTGGTTAAGTGAATGCATTAGAAGGTCCAAGATGACTCTTCGTGAATAAAAGGAATAAACGAATACAGACTTTAATCCATGAAAAAACAGAACATCTTTTTTTCCAGGAAGTGCTTGACATGTTTTTCTATGCTCAAGGGCAGGAAAAGAGTGAGTGCCTTCCTTGCTGCAAATGGAGTCTACAATGTATCCATCCAACAGCTCTCTTGGTGGGGCTCCGATGCCTTTCTCCATCTTGGAGGGCTGTCTAGTTAATAAACCAACCAGGCTGAACAGAGAACTGGAGCCTGTCTCTATTTAAAATTTGCATAGTTTGTTGATCATAGGTGTTAACTGCATTGGTTTTGATTTTTTTTAAGTACATTTATTTATTTTGAGAAAGAGACAGTGAAAGACAGAAAGAGCATTTGCCTGAGTAGGGGAGGGGAAGAGAGAGAGGGACAGAGAGAATCCTAGGCAGGCTCCATGCCATCCATGCAGAGCCTGACTGGGGGTTGGATCCCACAAACCCATGACATCATAACCTGAGCTGAAACTATAAGTCACATGTTTAGCAGACTGAGCCACCCAGGCATCCCAGCAAATCATGATATTGATTTTTAAAATTATTGCATTATTTATTTTGATTGCTGAGATTTTGGTGCCTCTGCATTTTGCATCTTGCTAACCTCACCCCAAGCCCTGTCCTGTATTAGGTTTTGAACCTGCTCACTCTCCCTGTTAGGACAGAGAGGGATTTCCTTGCCCTTTGCCTCCCATCCCCTCCTCCTTCATGTTGCTGCCCTGGTGGTGTTGATCCACGTGCATGCAAATTAGGGCCACAAAAAGAAACCCCTAACTAACGGAACTTCTCACGCTGACTGGCAACAGACAGGAGAGGTGCAAATCATCTGAATGTCACAAGACTCAAAGTAAATAGTGAACTGATTTTTATTTTTGAGAAAAACAGAACCTTAACTAGAAACACCATCACTTATTAAGCCAGATTTGTCAGAATTTGTGGAGGGAACCCAGCGCTGGGCTGGCCTTGAAGGGGCAGCATGTTTCGGGGATCAGGGAGATGTGGGTGTGGGGAGAACGGCGGGGGTAGGGAGGTGGGGGGGGGGGGGGGGGGGGGGGGGGGGGGGGGGGGGGGGGGGGGGGGGGGGGGGGGGGGGGGGGGGGGGGGGGGGGGGGGGGGGGGGGGAGAACAGCGGTGGTCAGGGACCTTGGGTGAGGGGAGGACGGCAGGGGATAATAGCACTAACTCTAGGTCCCTGTTTGGGGCAGGGAACACAACCTGGTAGATGGCAGCTCACTCACAAACAGAAGATCCTGACCCTGTAGAGTCAGGAAGGTTGGAATCTATACCAAACGCTACTTTCTCTGGATTCTTAGGGGCCACTTGCATCACCACTCCTGCTGGTCTGCCTGCCCCCATCTCATGATTTCATGCCAACATTGGGTTTGGGCCCATATGCTGTTGGCTTGGTTTAGACAGTGGTTCTCGAACCTGAGTGTGCGTCGGAATCACCAGGGAGGGTCTGTGCAAGTGCAGACTGCTGGTCCCCTCCCGGAGCACCTGATCCAGGAGGGCTGAGGTAGGGCCCAAGAATGTGCTTTCTAACAAGTTGCAGGGAATGCTGATGCTCGAGTTCAAGGACCGCACTTGGCCAACCAGTGCTCTAAGGTGCTGAGTACTGGGTCTGCCAAATTCTTTGCTCCAGCTCAAAGCTCGGTTTTCTTTTCTTTTTTCTTTTTTTCTTTTCAGAGTGATAGCACAAGGAGGGGAGAGAGGCAGAGGGAGAGAGAAAGAGTCTCAAGCAGGCTCCACACTCAGCACAGAGCCTGGCATGGATCTCACTCCCACAACCTGTACATCATGACTTAAGCTGAAATCAAGAGTCAGATGTTCAACCAACTGAGCCACCCAGGTGCCCCTCAAGGCTGGGTTTTCTTGTTCATGTCACATAATTCCATGTACTGCCACAGTTGACCTGACCAGGACTGGGTCCCTGACCCACAGGCGGCCATCAAAGGCTGGTCAGCCACCTGCCAGGTAACTGGGGACAACACATAACTCAGCTGATCAGATTCTTTCTCTCAGGGATGACCCTGATAGACAGTGAGGGAATGAGGCAGGTAACCCTGGGAGCTAAATTAACCCTGAGGTTATAATTAATGAGCCACGAGGGTATAAGGTGCCATGGTAATCCAGGGTGAGGGACTCTGAGAAAGATGACAAAAAATATAAGAAGGCAGAAAGAAACCAGGAAAAATAAAGATTAAAGAGAACACAGGGAAATAATAAAGAGCTGGCAGAAAGGGAAAGAATGGTGTGACTCCCAATAGTCTCTAAAGGAAAAATCCATTAATTCTGGCCAGGGAGGCCAGGATCTATAACTTTGCCTGAGGTCTGGCCTCCAGGACCTGGCCCTACAACAGGACCCTCCCTTGGATTTCTTGAGCTAACCTTAGTCTCTTTGGCTCCAAAATAAATCAAACTTTTAAAACAAATGAAAACAAAATCACTTTGATCTAATAAACTCACCCAAATTGTTTTTCTTGGATCATTTTGAGGGACTATCATTGCCCAGCTTTCTACCACCAGCGAGAATTAGCTTTTTCTCCCCCTTATAAAACAAAATTTCTGGCAAACCAAAATTAATTTCCTCACCAGATCAGCTCATGGCCGCCATGGCATAACCCACTCATTTCTCCAGCGGTTGGGCCGGAAGTGCTCTTTGGGGAGCTTTTCTCTCTCCCACATGCAAGCAGCTGCCAGTCCTCCGATCATATTTTTGCAGGGGCCCCCAGCCACCCACCCCCCACTCATCCCACTGCTCCCTCCTCTGCCAGCCCTGCTTACAGGGGTCTGACCACATGCTCAGCCTCACCACACAGAGCTTCTGGTACCAGACTTGTTCATCTGACGCCCTGACGTAAGTCTCGGGTGACCCCTCCAAGGCCATTCTCAGCCCCTCTTGGTATGGCCGTTAGGCTCTAGATGGCTGGGTCTCACTCTCTCTGGTGGACAGACTAACAGTCCCCAAGATGTCAGGCCCGAATCCCTGGAGTCTATAAATGTGACCTTATTTGGGGTAGGGGGAGGGGGGAAGGTTCTTTGCAGATGTGATTAAGTTAAAGATCTTGAGATGAGAGATTTTCCAGCTGGGCCCCAAATGCAATCACAGGTGTCCTCAGGAGAGAGAGTCGGTGAGACATCACACACAGGCACACAGAGGAGCTGAGAGAAGACAGAGCCCAAGGTGGGGAGGACACAGCCACCAGGCAGACAGGACCCCAGCGGCCAGAAGGTGGAGGAGGCAAGGAAGGTTCTCTCCGGGAGCCTCCGGAGGGAGGGCGACATGGTGATGGCAGAATGCCAGCCTCCTGAACCGGGAGAGATCCATTTCTATTGTTGGAAGTCACCGGTCTGTGGGACTGAGTCACAACAGCCACAGGAAATGACTATAGCCTTCCCTTCTACCGGCCGCCCTCAGTCTGCTGCCTCTCCTTGTCTCATACCTTTGCACCTCTGGAACTGTGACCCCCTCAGCCTGGGGCAGACCACCTACCCCTCTTCCTCCAGCGCTGCCTGTTTTGAGTTCCCAACCACGCTACAATCTCACCCTTCCCTCGAGGCCATCTTCCTGGACCTTCCGTCGACCCTTCCCCACCCAGCGAGGCTCCCCCCATTCTCCAGAATGCTCATTTGCTTTTCAGCTGATTCCTTTTATTCCTTGATCTACAGGAATTTGTAGAGTTGGTTTTCCTCTTCTTGTTTACTCCACACTCTTCAATTAAATTCTAAGCTACTCGAAGGCAAAGCTTTTCTTACATATGTCTGTTTTCCTCATGGTACGTATCTTTCCTGTTAGAGACACTTAAAAAAAATGGCAGGTTTGGGAAATTATGTAACCAGGTGAACTTTCCAGCGTTTAATGTGTGGGTGATCTAAGAAACCTTGGGCTTGGTATCCCCTTCCGCAGGAAGATTCACCGGGAAGAGATGAAACAGCCCATCTATTCCCCAAAGCCTCCTCCACAACCCAAAGGAGAGTCCAGGGTTCATGTTAAAATTTTTTAAAATATTTATTTATTTTTGAGAGAGAGAGAGAGACAGAGACAGAGAGAGAGCAAGCAGGGGAGGGGCAGAGAGACAGGGAGATACAGAATCTGAAGCAGGCTGCAGGCTGTTAGCTGTCAGCACAGAGCACGATGCAGGGCTCGAACCCACCAACTGGGAGATCATGACCTCAGCCAAAGTTAGATGCTTAACCAACTGAGCCACCCAGGTGCCCCCTGTCTTCATGTTTCTTAAGCCAGGAACCCCTCTTTTCTTGGGAAGAGTTAATAGGTTCTTGAGGGATTCTAATTAGCACTAAGTACCAAAAAGGTGCTAGGGTGGGGGTGAAGGCTTCACCATCCATACTTGAAAGGAAAAGAAAGCTGTGCAATCCAGAAATATGATTTCTAATGTCCCCAGTAAAGGGACAGGACTCTGTGTTCTGGTGGGAATGTGAGCCCCGTTGGATGCAACAACGAGGAGGAGGGCTATGGGCAGTGGCAAGGACCACCGAGGAAAAGAGCCTGTGCCCTTGCCCAGAGCAGTGCCTCAGCCCAATGGTGGGGACAACACACAGACAAGTTGTCACAGAGCAGCAGAGAGCCAATCACAGAAACTTGCACTCTCCCCGGGAAAGCATGCACCCTCTCCGTGCCTTCATCCCTTCTGCGTGGTCTTAGATGCTTGGGAAAAGGGAAGGAGTATATGGAACTCATATACTCATATGGGCATTTGAGTCTCATGTACTCAACTCTGAAACTACTGAATGTCTTGCCAACTCAGAGGGCTGACCAAGTTAGAGATTGTCTGTTCCGTTCAATACAGAAATGTGACATTTCTTGTATCTCAGGAGTTGTGAAGCAAGCCACACTTGTTCGAATTATAAACTGGGAGTCATCCTCTGACGTTGTTTCCAAAACATCGCAGCATTGGAAAAGTTTCTGATTACACTGCCCTTTAAATCCTGAACGCTCATGGGGTGCCCGGGGGCTCAGCCGCTTAAGCATCTGACACTTGATTTCAACTTAGGTCATGATCTCATGGTTCCTGGGTTCGGCGCTCACAGCACAGAGCCTGCTTGGGATTCTCTCTCTCCTTCTCTGCCCCTCCCCTGCTTATGCACGCACTCTCTCTCTCAAAATAAAGAAATAAACAAACATCAAAAAAAAAAATTCCAGAACACACGCAAGGGTGTGACGCCAGCCGGGTTACAATCGCCTGGATTTCAGGTAAGAAGGATGACTGGCTATTTTAAATCATTTGGGAAACATCTAGACTAGAAATTATTCCTGAAAACAAAAAATCAAATATGCTTTTGCTGATCAAAATTAAGCAAAAATGCCAAACGCTGCAAACGTTCTGCTCTTATTGTAATCTGTATAACAAGAGGGCCCTGACTTCAACTCTTTCATGCGACACATCTACCTGTCTTGATCCACAACAGAACTAAGATCAGCCAAAATGGAGACTGGGAAAAATGACTACATAATTATGAATTCTGAGACCCCCACCCCCACCCAGGGAACAATCCATCCAGTCAATATCAGGGACAAGGCCTCTGCAGAATCTCTCTTCTGGGGGAGAGAGTGAGCCACCCCAAGAGAGACGCTGATGAAACACCCCCAAAGAGGTTCACTGAAGGCAAGAACTAAAGCAGCACGTTGGGACTGCAGTGACAAGCTGGGCTAGAAAGCACTGTGACCAGGCAGGCCCAGTCCCCCCCACCCACTCTCTCCACTCCTGCTATTGATTTGGGACTTGAGGAGGTGAAAGGCAGCCCCAAAGTAAAAGAGAAGAGTCACAAAGACAATTTTCTTATTTGTTCAAACGTGAGCTCGATTTGGCTCCACACTCAGAAGTATCCCATGGAGATGGGGGTGGGGGGAGGTGGGGAGAAAGCAACACCACTGACAGGCATCAGACAGAGTCCCGTTGGCCTGTCATTGTCCTGTTGTGCAAACACAAACCAAGCTGCAAGATGTGACAGATTACGTTTCATAGCACTGGACCCCCTCCCCCGTCACCCCGTCCCTCTCCTCTTTCTAGCCTCCTTTCTGTCATCAAAAACATCGTGATAGGATGTGAAATGACTCATTGGTTCAGATGCCCATGATTTCTGCCCACCCTCCTCGAGGATCCCCACTGAGTCTTCATTAGGTCTCTTCATTGGGTACATTCACAACAGACGTCCATGGTTTCCTTGAAGTGGAACACACTTGCCAACGTAGAGGGAAACTGCAATTGCCCATCTGACTATTACCACTCACGGAAGTGTCAGCAGAAATCCGACCACACGACTGAAAGCAGGGGTTAAGGAAAAAGAACCAATGTCCCGCTGGTGCTGCTCAAAGGACTCTCTCTGTAAACATTCACCTCCTCTTTTTACTTCTGTTCCAACCACTGCTGAAAGCCAAGGTCTAGGTAATCAATCACTCTTTAAAAACACGGTTCCCGGGGTCGGAACAATGATGGGATTCAGTGTGGCTTTCTGCATACGGATCCCAGGAAGCTTTGCTCCTTACGGATGCATTAAAAGTTTCCAAAGAAATCTCCCAAAGGTTGGTCAGCAGACTGTTATCTGAGGGTAAGGGAAGAATCACCAGGGATGCTGTTAGGGGCTCCTGTCATGGCGACGCCATTCTGGTCAATCTGGGGACCAATCAGAGAGTGTGCGGTCCTGACAAGCTCCTGGAGGGATTCTGCTGCATACCCGGGTCTGAAAACCACACTTAACAAAGTGCCATGCTACTCAGTCTACAAGGGGCAGTACGGAAGAGTGGTTACAAGCAGGGACTCTGAAGCCGAAGTGTCTGGACGAATCCCCTGTGAGCTGTGTGACCTTAGGTACCTCCATGAGCCTTAAAGCTCCTTACACAGAATAGGGGGCCCCGACCTCATAGAGCAGCTGTGAGGTTGAAATGAGCTAATGAATAGGAAACACTCAAAACAAGCATGGCATCCAGTGCGGGCGGGGCTCTGTAAGCACTGCCATCAGGCCACAAACCAGTAACTGAATGGAGCTAACACCAGAGGCCCTTCAAAGCCACCCCCAGGGCTATATTGGCACATGCAAAGTGGATGCCCACGGCCATCCAGTCTACTTTGTTGTCTGATTTGTACTGGCACAAAATTTATATATACATTAAAAAAAACATATACATGTGTGTATTAATATACATGTACAGTAAAACCTTGGTTTGTGAGCATACTTCATTCCAAAAACATGCTTTTAATCCAAAACACTTATATATCAAAGCACATTTCAAGAACCATTGGCTCAGTGGTGATCACATGACGTTCATGGTCACATATACTTGCATTGCAAGACATCGCTCATTTATCAAGTTAAAATTTATTAGAAATGTTTCCTCGTCTCGCAGAACACTCTCAGAACAAGTTACTTGCAATCCAGGGTTTTACTGACTACATAAAATATGAATTGAATGGCTTCAGACGCCATGCCACTTCTCACTAACAACTTCCCCTGTTTTATGCCTGGCTGTCCTATTTACATGGGTGAGTTACCTGTCTGCCATTTGTATTTCTGACCCCAGGGTTCGCCATGGGGTACAGGGGCTGCAGTCACCCAGGTCCTGTCGCAGGACTGGGTGCCTAAGCGACGTGATGGGTGGTAGATGTGAGGGTGACACCCACCCACAGGGCTGCTTCTGAGCCCGGCTTTTGATCCTGAGTATGTCTTCACATGGAGAAGAGACCCAAGGAAGAGCCAGAAAGCTCCCACCTGTACTTCAAGGTGTCCTCAAGCCAGATCTTCTACCCTCTCCAGCCTGGAAGAGCACTTGCATGTTAAGGCAACACAGGCCAGGAACCAATATGGAACCTATAGCAGGACAATGGGGTATCTCTGAAGACCGGTGGTTCGGAGAGATGGGTGGTCATGTGCTTCCCCTCGAGGTGCACTTCAGGATCATGAAACCCCAGCCAGCTGGGAAACCCACCAGGCCGCCCGCATCTCAGAGGCGACGTAGTCGTCGGACTTTTTTAAATTAGGGTTGTGTAACAGAATCTGAACGTATTCACATACTGGCTCATATTCATCCAAACTAGTGCACGATGATATGCTTTGAAAAGATTAGTTAACAAATATTTGATTCTGAAGCCCTCATAGGTCTAGGCTCAGAAAGGCTATTCAAGATAACAAGCGTAAGCACCCTTTCTTTCCTGGCATTAGTTGGTCACTTTGGTAGCCACTGGTGCCACACACCAATACTGGTGGTTCCTCTCCTCCCTGACACAGAAGGCTGAGATGAGCCCTATGGCCAGGTGGGGCCTTTGGATAATTCTGAGCCATTGGGTTAAAAGTGGAGCAGAAGCAGTCGCTCTCAGCCAAAGCCTTCTGATTCCAGTAACCAGTCATGATGGAGACGCCTGGACCCTAGAGGACAAACGACATGGAGCAGAGCACCCAGTCAAGCTGTGGGAAATATATACAATGTGAATACGAACTAAACTTCATTTTCACTGGTGGTTTTTAAGTCACTGAGAGTTTTGAGTTGTTGGTGACCATGACATTATCTAGGCCATTTTGATAGATAAAAACACTAGTCACTAATATGAAGTGGGAAATGCATTTCAAAAACAACCTCCAAATCACATGGTAGGAAGAAAAAGAACATGCCTTGAAAATTCCATATTGCTGAACCACCTTTGGCTTTTAGGTATGAGGCCATCTTTACTATACCTGATACTTTGAAGCCAATTAGAAGGATAAGATGAAGTAGTAGTTTTAAAACACAGTTGCATAATCGTTTAAATTCTTCTCATTAGGAGATAGGGGTCTAAGGGCTCTGGGTGGCTCATTTAAGCATCTGACTCTTGATTTCAGCTCCGGTCATAATCTCAAGGTTCATGAAATCGAGCCCCATGTCTAGTTTTGTGCTGACAAAGTGGAGCCGGTTTGTGATTTTCTGTCTCCCTCTCTCTCTGCTCGTCCCGCACTCATACACTCTCTCTTTCTTTAAAATAAATAAACGAACACTTAAAAAAGAGGTGGGGTTCTAGTCTCTCTTCCCTTGAGTCTTGGCAAGCTTGCTCAACCAACAGAGTTTACACAAGTGCTGTCATGTGACTTAAGCTGGGGTCACAGAAGGCCCTGCAACTGTCCCACATTGGCCCAAGACTTGTGTGTGCAAGTCTGGCCAAAAGGTGAAGAGGCCTCCAGAAGACTCCAGATTCCAGCCATGTGAGTCCCTCTCAATCTCTTTAGTCTTCCCATGGAAGATGCCAGACATCATGGAGCAGGGGGTAAGCAATCCTACTCCGCCGTGTCCAAATTCTTGACCATGAGCATGCTCAAATCATTGCTGTAGTTGCCACAGGTGCAGGGGAGTTGTTAAGCACTAAGCTGACCAGAGCAAAAGGTAAGAAGTCTACACAGTGCTGTAGGCTGCTACACTGCTTGACTATTCATTAGGTAGGGAAAGAAGCCCAGGCTTAAGTGAACTGGGAGGCCACACAGTATGTTGGGTGAATGCATGACTCGGTCGGGCTTGGGTTTAATTCCATCTCCAGCACGTACTAGACAAGGTTCTCAGCCTCTCTGAGCCTCAGAAGCTGGGATGCTAATGATAGGTCCTGATTCACAGGGTTATTGTGAACAAGAAATGAGAGACAACGTGGCCTTCTGTCACTGAAGGCTAAATCGGCGCCTGCTAAATCGGCAGCTTGCACATATGATCCTCAAGTCCATGTCTGCTCTTGCCTCAGCGGTCTGGTTTTAGGTCGCAGGCACCAGAACTGCCTCCATGGCAGGGTGGAGACTTCATTTCCTGGCTTTGCCGAAATCTCGCGAAGAAGAAATCCTTCCTTGTGCCCTCATCTACAGATTGTGCCTTGGGTTCTGAAGTTTTGATTCTCTAGTGATTTTTAATAGCTGACACTGAGGACCCACTATGTGCCAACCATGACTCCAATTCATGTGTGAGTGAATCTTTATAAAGGCGTAGGAGGTAGGTGGTATTATCTCCATTTTATAGACAAGGAAACTGAGGGACAGCCTACATCCAAGACTTAGTAATTCTCTTTAGGAGCTTAAAGGACTCTCTTTTGATTCCTATCTGCAAAATTTTTATCACAAATAGATGATTTAAAAAGGCAGGTAACCAAATGCTTTTCTGAATCCGTTTTGTTGCTACTTTCTCACTTAACTGCCCTTCTGATAACAGTCTGTGTTACTTCATTGCCCAGCATATAATTTTTAGATGTGTTCCTGCAGCGTGCCAAGAATTTATATGTTGATGCTGGCTGGCGAAGTCTCTACAGGTACCCATTCAGTCAGGCATGTTAACTATGCTGCCCACATATTGTCTAGTTTTACTAAGCTTTGTTTCCTACTTATTCCAATCATTGTTGAGAGGGGGGTTAAAACGTTCCAGGGTGATCGGACATGTCTCATTTCTTCTTAACAGTTTGGTCCATTTTTTTCTTTATAATTTTACAATTGTTAGGTCTGACTGGGGGAATTAAACCCTTGATCATTTTGATGAGTTCCTCTTTATCTTTAGCAATACTTTAGACCTTTATCTGAAACAAAGCTAGATTTTTGGTTATTACTTTATATATCTTTTAACATTTTTTGAACTTTCATATTTTCTATTTTTTGTTTAAGATATGTCTCTTCTAGGGGCGCCTGGGTGGCTCAATCAGTTAAGCGTTTGTCTTCGGCTCAGGGTTAAGCCCTGTGTCAGGCTCTGTGCTGACAGAGCCTCGAACCTGTTTCGGATTCTGTGTCTCCTTCTCTCTCTCTCCCCCTCCCTGACTCATGCTCTCTCTCGCTCTCTCTCTCTCTCTCTCTCAGAAAAATGAATAGACATTTAAAAAAAAAAGATAGGTCTCTTTTAATGAGTTTTTGTCTTTTTCAAAAATCCACACTCTGCCTTTTCCTTTCAGGCATTTATTTCATCTACATTTAAAGAAATAATGGATATATTTGTACTTAAGAATCTACCAGCCTACATGCTTTTTGACCCACCTGTTTTTCCTTCTTCTCTTGGATGATTTTTAAGTTGTGGTTTCTGTGTTATTCTCTCTTAGACTGTAAATTAAACCCTCTCATTTTCTATTTTTGTGATGGTTCCCTAGAAATCACAAGATGAATCCTTGACTTATCAAAATCTAATAATGATCTATATCTTTACGTTCTCCCGAGATATGCAAGGATCTTAGCATACCTCAAGTAGAATTCTTGGTGCTTTATAGATTTTCTGGCTATTTTACTTCTTTATGATAGAACAGGATAAATATTTTCAGCATCAGAAGGCATTATTATTAATGTTTTATACAGCCAATGTTTATATAAATCAACCTTCTTTTCAGCCTTTCTTTGCTTTTTCTTCCTTGTAGCATCCTTGAGGCTCCACGGAGGATAATTTTCCTCCTACCTGAAGGATGTCCTTGAGACCTTGTTTTGTGTGCGTCTGCCAGCAGCCCATCCTCTCAGCGTCTGTTTGTCTAAGTGTCTTTATTTTGCTCTCCTTTTAGAAAGATCATTTCTAGACTGTCAGTTACCTCCATCCTCTGATTTTCAATGTTGCCTTTGAAAAACTAGTTTTCAATCAAACAACTGTCTTTGATTTTGATTTTTTTTTCTTTGTGGTCCGTCTTTGATACGCTGCAGTTTTAGTCTGACGTGTCCTGACATGAATTTATATTTATTTATCCTGTCTGGGTTTCTAGCACCATTTGGTTGATTTCCTTCATTGCTTCTGGAAAACCTTCAGCGATGATCTCTTCCAGATTTACCAGTAGCCCAGTCTCTCATCTCTTTTTGAGATTCCAGTTAAATTCTGGTAGACTTCACGGTATCTTTCATGTCGTTCAGGCTCTATCTGGTATTTGTATCGATTCTTGTGCACATCACGTTGTCTCTTCAAGTGCCTTTCATCCTTCATAGTCAGCTGGCCGTTTTGTTTGAACAATTACTCAGAGAACTAACAGGAGATTTAGAATAGCTTCCTTCATCTTCTGAGGGAGCTAGTAGTTCAGAGACGTGGATTGATAACCCCCTGGGCTGCAGTCTGTACTCTGTATTTTTGGAGTGATTCCCTTTGAGCTTTCAAGGGAAAACAGGCCTGTTGTGCCAGAATCTCTGCCTTCAGTAAGTTCTTAACTCTGGCCATTTTCCCTTCAGCCACGCATCAATCTGCCCCACGCTGTGCCTCTGGTTAGTCCTCCAGGTGGCAGAGGCAGTGGTAAGAGACCAAGTTTTCCACCTGGCCCTGAGGCCGGTCACCTACACTGTATGAAACTGGCCATGAGCAGCTGGTCCTAGCACCTCCCCAGACAGGCAAGTGCCGCAGCACAGAACGCGCTCTGGCTCTCTTCCCTGAGCCCCAACGCCTTCCTCATTCGTGTTATACTTTTACTAGACCACTGGTTGCTGCCGCTTCTCCAGAAATGCTTAGATGTATTTCTTTCAGCCTCTTTTTGCCCAGAGGGAGGGCTAGATTGAAGCACCTAGCCTACAATTACTAGAAGTCCTTCCCACAGGATTTGGTTTTGTTTTGTAGTCATTTTCTGGCCAGTATCTAAAAATCCAATTTCATTTGAAAATCCAGCTTTCTACCAATCTGGGAACTAGGACCACGCTGGGCTCATCTATTCACAAGGCAGGAGCTGGAGAGAGCAGAGTGTCACCTGTCTCCCTGTTGTGCTCTACCGTCTTAAACTAGCCCGAATCTAGGATTTGCTGCCTGTCTTGCTGGCGTCTGAATTTGCTACCATGGAACAAGCAATAATGGAGCAGAAGCAGTGAAATGATTTTGATATTAATGACTAGACATTTTATCTGGTTACATATCCAGGAATCTAGGACATTCTAATGAAAATGTTCCTCTTTTTCCAAAATAGACAAGGAGGACCTTGAAGACGGTGAAGGAAGGCTGGCAGATTTGCACGAGGAGCCCAGGAAGCTTCTGGGGAGTGAAAGGGACTGAGATCCTCGCCCACCCCTATTCTCTGAGACTGGGTTATTCCGCGTTCTCAGCATGGACTGCGCTGACCAGGACTAAGATGTGGGAATACAATCCAGGAACAGTCTCCTCTCAAGCCAGCCCCAGCCTGGGCCACACCAGCAAAGCAGCCATGAGAAGGAATCCACAGAGCAGAGATGCTGAGACCCAAGGTCCACCCGGGCGGGTAGAACTTCTGGCTGAGGGAGCCCGCAGACCATGGGTTCTTGTCCTCTCCCCACTGGAGAAGCTACCAGGGCCCAGGCAGCCAGACGGGGGAGGCCCAGCCCCACCCCCTCCTTCCAGGCCCATCTACAGTGGGGCCACCCTGGGGTGGTGATCCTGCTCCTCCCGGGAAAAGGTAAAGTCTCTCTTCACTTCCCACAGCCCATTGATGGAACTGGTTACTGGTAGCACTTTGGTATTCCCTAGCTTCTAGAAGGTACAGCTTTCTAAGATAGGACTAGCCCTTTGGAAGGGATTTGAGGATATAAACAGGGTAGGAAGTCTGAAAGACAGACCAGTCCTCCCACTACTCAGGAACTGTAAAGCTCAAGGCTTGTATCTGAGAACATTCTTAGAGGATGGGTTGGGGGGCACAGATGGTATGACAGTGCAAGGATGGGCACCCCAGTGACTCTCGTTTATTTTTCATGGGTGGGTGCGCATCCCCAAAGTTTTTGACAGCACAGAATATAGCACCCGAGTTAAGACCCTGGTCTCTGAGGACAGAGTCTAGCTTCGAACACCAGCCACACCACTTAGAAACAGTAGGTTATTCACATTCTCAGGGCCAAAGATTTCTCATTCATAAAACATGGATGGATGAGCACCTACCATATTGGACAGTGATGAGAAGAAGAAAGCACAGAACACAAAACACGTAGCTTTCTACCCAGCCCGTGTACGGGAATGAACACTGGTGTTATTATTATTATGATGCTTGAAGCAGGAAGCCTGGCTTGCTAGAACAGTAGGTGGAAGGGAGTGTTCAAGCATCTATCCCCAACGGGTTGACCATCGGTAGGCAGACAACAACTCCTCTGGCTTCTGCTTCTTTGGCCAAAAAATGTAATTCATATTATATTTTCTCAGGGAAGATCAAAAAAATTTTTAATGTTTTATTTATTTTTGAGACAGAGAGAGACAGAACATGAGTGGGGAGGGGAAGAGAGAGAGGGAGACAGAATCCGAAGCAGGCTCCAGGCTCTGAGCTAGCTGTCAGCACAGAGCCCGACGTGGGGCTCGAACCCACAAACTGCGAGATCACGACCTGAGCTGAAGTCGGATGCTTAACTGATTGAGCCACCCAGGTGCCCCAAGATCAAATTTTTTTAGAAAGAATTAAGAATATCAGAAGTGTTCTCAGCTCTTTGCTTGAGAGGCACCCAAAGTCACCCCAATTAAAAGTAACATCTCTCTTCCATTGATACTAATTATAGTATTTTCCAGCTTATGACTATTAGGATTTCTTTGGTGGCCTCCATAAGCCCCTTTAAAGAATTTATGAATGATATCTGGCTTCTTTTAAAAATGTTAACTTCGATGGGCTCCTGGGTGGCTCAGTTGGTTGAGCATTCAATTCTCTGGCTCAGGTCATGATCCCAGGGTCATGGGCTTGAGCTCTGTAATGGTGCTCAGCATGGAGCCTCCTCGCGATGATCTCTCTCCCCCTCTCTGTCCCTTTCCCCAGGTCGTGCACTCTCTCTCTCTAAAATGAAAAATATAATAAAAATTTTTTTAATACTTTTTAAAAAAAGAAGTAACATCTCTCTGCATCAGGGAGATGGCCTCCCTCCCAGGAATGTGCACCTCCCCTGTGTCTGTGTGCCCTGCGGCCCCCGCTCCCCAGCCAGAGGGAACGGAATCAGACAGCAGATGGACAGGACAATGCCGAAAGCAGAAAGAACAGACGTCACTGCACTTGGAACACATTCCTTAAGAGTGTATCAGCTTCCAAAGCAGCTAGTTAGCAAGAACTGCCGCACTAAGCACGAGGAGCAGAAGCCAAGTGTAAAGAAAACATCTATTGGGTTGCCTGAGTCGTGCAGTGGAGACGGTGTAGCAGAAAAATCATTGACACCAGTCACTGAAAAGATAGAAATGACCCTCTACTCGAAGAGAGATTCTTCTCCATGATATAAAGACTATTGGTGGAATTCATGGGCAGGTAATTCACATTTTGTGAGTACAGTGGCTGAGCATTTCTTCCACATTCAACAAAAGAACATGTTCTTTTGAACTTTGCCTTTAAGATGTATCTGCCAGATACTAAAATGAACAACTCAGGCAACAAAAGATGATGGTGATGATGTGGAGAAAAGGGGGTTGGTGGGAATGTAAAATGGGGCAGCCACTCTGGAAAGCAGTACGGAGGTTCCTCAAAAGATTAAAAATACCCTAGGACCCGGCAACTGCAACTACTGGATATTTATCCAAAGGATACAAAAATGCTGATTTGGATGCCCCCAATGTTTACAGCAGCACTATCAACAATGGGCAAATTATGGAAAGAGCCCAAATGTACATCAACTGATGAATGGATAAAGAAGATGTGGTTGTACATACAATGGAGTACTATTCGGTGATCAAAAAGAATGAAATCTTGCCATCTGGAACAACATGGATAGAACTAGAGTGTAGAATGCTAAGTGAAATAGATCAGTCAGAGAAAAACAGGTATCATAAGATTTCACTCATATGTGGAATATAGGGAAAGGGAAAGAAAAATAAGATAAAAGCAGAGAGGGGCAAACCCTAAGAGACTCTTCAATTCAGGGAACAAACTGAGAGGTGGGGAGGTGGGGAGGGGATAGGTTAAATGGGTGAGGGGCATTAAGGGCGACACTTTCAGGGATGAGCACTGGGTGTCTTATGTAAGAGATGAATCATTGGGTTCTACTCCTGAAGCCAAGACTACACTGTATGTTAGCTAACTTGAATTTAAAAAAAAAAAGACATAACTGCCATATAACCCTCAAGTATTTTAAAATATATTATTGGGGCTCCTGGGTAGCTCAGTTGGTTGAACGTCTGACTTCGGTTCAGGTCAAGATCTTGCGGTTCACAAGTTCGAGCCCCGCAGTGGGCTCTGTGCCGACAGTTCGGAGCCTGGAACCTGCCCTGGATTCTGTCTCCCTCTCTCTGCCTCTCCCTTGCTCAGGCTGTCTCTGTCTTTCTCAAAAATAAATAAAAACATGTAATTGACCTTTACCTAGTGCTTGAAGTAGTGCTAGACTGTCTGCCCACAGTTTTAGCAAGGCTCCCCATCTTGGTAAAATCAAATTAGAACTTTCTTTGCTTCATCGCTGGGCTATTTTGAATCTCTCTGTTCGAGTGATATTAACTATGTGAAGAAAACACAGTCTAACACTGTGGAGTTGAAGCGAGGCAGGGTTTCTATGGAGATGGAAAGTGAAACTGATTTTCTTGCTTCTCTTTCTGTTAATTATTCTGAGAAGCAGAAGCAGGACTTCAAACGTCTTGTGACACTTGCCCGAGTTGTATTCTATGCTTTTTTTTGGGTAATTTTCTGGAAGGAGGAGGGAACAGCAGAGGCCAATCATCTGGTTTCCTAGAGGTCTGGCATTAAAGGGATTTTTCTACTCTAGCCAAGGTGCATGTAAGGATCCTGACGGTCATCATAGTAGGACTTCTCCAACCTGAGTGTGCCCATGGATTACCAGGACGGTTTGTTAAAATGCAGAATTGGATTCAGCAGGTCTGCGGTGGGGCCTGAGAGCCTGTGTCTTATGAAGCAACCAGATGATCCTAACACTGCTTGTCCTTTGGGTAGCAAGCATTTCAAACACAGATAGAAACACGCTGAATTACAGCTGCTTTCAAACTTTTTATAGAATCTTATCTATTAAAAGGAAGATGATTGCAACTTTTGAGCAATATCAAAATGAAATATACTATGTGACTGTAAGTCAAGGTCTTTATTTAAAAATTTTTTTAACATGTATTCATTTTTGAGAGAGAGATAGAGTGCGAGTGGAGGAGGGGCAGAGAGAGAGGGAGACACAGAATCCAAAGCAGGCTCCAGGCTCTGAGCTGTCAGCACAGAGCCCGACGCAGGGCTTGAACTCACACGCCGCAAGATCACGACCTGAGCTGAATCCAGACGCTTAACCAACTGAGCCACCCAGGTGCCCCAAGGTCAGAGCCTTGATTCACCAATATGGAAATGCCCATGTGGCTGAACCCAATATAAAACACACAGAATAGAAAGTACAGTTGGAAAATCTTTGTATATCATCTAGGCATCTTGGGTTTCGTTGAACCTCACACTGGCCATCCTAACTGATTTCTGAGGATGTAACTAACAGCAAACAAAGAACAGAAAGCAATAATAGACTTGTTGCTTCCTCCTGGCTGTGGGGCTTCTTTTGGGAGTGGGCTTGAGGATGACTGAGAAAGCACGTCAAGTGCAAGAGTGCCTGTTGCCAACTCCTGGAAGCCCCATTCAGCCCCAAGATACAACGTCAAGCCTCTCTTGGCTCTGTGCACCTGTGGCAATTATTTCCCATACAGTCCGGGTATTCACAGGGCTCTCTCTCACGCTTTCCTTTTTTCATCCCATTTATCCACAAGTTCTTCCTGAGTCATTTTCTTTTCTCCTCCTAAATATAGTGCTGCTCATCTGAAAATCATTTGTAAGCAACTGCTTTGAATAGGAAAAAGAAGGACACTTGCTTCACAAAATCTGAAACCCAAAAAAGGAGCTTAATTTTATAACTACAAACGTGCCCGAAGACATTTTCTTTTCAGGTTCATTGTGACCAAACGCCAGGGAGTTCAGTTTCAGAACATCGACTTTGGGCATTTCCAGAGATATTTGATACTTTTTTTTTGAATTTGAAAATTCATTTCCGTGTATAAACACAACACACACACACACACACACACACACGTATACAAATGTAACTTTGCCTTTTACAAGATGGATTGTTTAGCCAAACTCATTGTGATGTGCGCTTCACTGAATGGAATGGGAAATTGTGCCTAAAGTTTAAAAACCTATAAGGAAGGGTCAAACTGTAGTCCTTGTCTGGCCCAGCCCCTGGTTTTTATACAGCTTGTGAACAAGAATGGGTTTTACATTTTTAAACGGTTGAAAAACACCTTAGAAGAAGAATATTCTGTGACACGTGAAAGGTATACAAAATTCAAATTTTGGCGTCCATATGTAAATGTACTCACTGATTTATGCATTGTCTGTGGCCGTTTTTGTGCTACAAGGACAGCTGAAAAGTTGTAACACAGTTCCATATGACTAATGCGACCCCCTCGAAATTCCTTGTTGGAGTCCTGCCCCTCTCCCAGTCCCTCAGAAAGTGATCTTCTTTGGAGACAGGGTCTTTACAGATGTGATCAAGTAAAATGAGGTCACTGCGGTGGGCCCTAATCCAGTATGACTGGTGTCCTTATCAGAAGGAAAATTCCAGACACAGACATACATAGAGGGGAGATGATGTGAAGAGACAGAGGGAGAAGATGGCCATCCACAAACCAGGAAGCGAGGTCAAGAAAAGAACTTTCCTCACAGCCTTTAGAAGAAAGCCAGCCCTGTCAATGCCTTGATCGTGAACTTCCAGACTCCAAAACTGGGAGATAACAAATTTCTATTGTGTAAGCCACCTGGTTTTGGTACTTTGTAATATGAGTCCTAACAAACCACATGGCCAGCAAAACTTAAAGTATGTACTATTTGGCCCTTTATAAGGAAAGGTTTTTAACACTTCTTCCATGGGACTAATTTTTTTGCATTTAATGCTTTGAAGCCAGCAAGCACCTCTCTCATAACCTGCAGAGAGTCCAGAATCTTCTCTCTGATGACACTACCCTTTGTCTCACACCTGCTCCTGTCTTCAGATCCTTTCTCTCAGACAAATGACCTGGGAACAACCAACCAATTGCATACTATCTTGGATAAAATAGGACTATTGGACGACCGCAATAAAACAAATTACTAATTAGTCTGAGACTCTTTGATCCTCATGTGATCAGAAAATTGGTCTATACTGCTATTAATAAGAATAATGGCAAGAACAGTAATATCAGCAACAGCTAACATTTAGCAACAGCTAACAATCCTGTGAAATAAAGAGTATTTTTATCCCCATAGGACTGAAAAGTAACTGAAGCTTACAGATTAAGTTGCCCAAGGGCTCAAGACCAAGGGTGTAGGATTCCAAAGTCCAATGGGCCATTGGGCCAAAATCCTGGTGCCCCCCAAACAATTTTATCCACCTGAAAAAGTGACTGTGTTTCTGTCTTTTCCTTTTCATATTACACGTGTCTTTTATTGTGGTGCTTTGACATCTTGTGGCCTTGTTAACAGTGTAAGGGATTGCTCTTCCCAGGGTTAGCTAATTTCTAGAGATAGCAAATAGGTACCTGTGAACACACCTTTCATAGGAAGATCAATCAATCCAAAATCCAGTCCCCAAATACCTCCTTTATGGGGTTTTCACATTCTGGGCCCCGGTCCACCAGCTCTCATCACCCACGGGCCAGCCCCTCTACCTCAGATCCTGCTTAAACTATTCAAACTCACCAATCCTGTCTGCTTACACTGCCTCATCTGGTCCTTTCTACAGAAACCATAATAAAAGCCCTTGAGCATTCCCCCCCCTCCCCCACCCCGCTCCTTCTGTCTCATAACTGGTGATTTCCCCTGTGGCTCTGAACGGAGTGCATGCCTAGTCCCCTGGGAACAATGAGTAACAAGCTGTCTTTTCAATGGCGATTGTCTCCTGATCTGTTGGCCTCACCATACCGAAATAATAAAACCTACGTATTAGCCTCATTACCTCCCATCCCCCCATCACTAATTTTGGAATACTCAGGCCCCAAGTTACCAAACAATACCCCACGTGGTAAGTTCTACAAACAAAAATGCTTGGAAATAAAACCCAAAGCAAAATAAAACAAACAAAACCCATAACACAAGAATTTCATAAACCTTTCATTGTTTTCTCTCCCGTCTAAGACCTAAGCATCCTGGTACTGAAATGCTGCCCTTCCGGAGTTTGTCACACCTCTCGGCTTTCCTGGGAGGCAAAAACAAAGGGTGGGGAACTCCCTCGCTTCTTCTGGAACAGGGTTTCTCTTTCTGGGATTAGGATGTCAAACTTCGAATCAGCCAAGAGCAAACAGGAGAGTTACAACAGCCACACTCCTCCCCTCAACCACCCAGAACGTATGTTCCCCTGGAAAAACGCATGACAACGGTGGCGGGTCCGGGCCAAGCCTCCTTCTGATGCTGCTTGAGTGCATGATCGAGTCCAGAGCTTTCTCCTGAAGGTTACAGACAATCTCCACTTTCACCATCCGTATTCATTTACCAGATCCACGTTTGTTTATGAGTGAAGGAAATGATTTACTATCCACCCAAGAAGAGAACTGCTTCAAAGTAGGCCTGAACCGCGCCAGCTGATGAGATTTGCGTAGCTTTCTGCTGAAGGGCACGGAAACTTGCTTGTGCTGTGAATCTGGGCTGGAACAAAGGGGCTGCTGGGAAAGACAGATTGTGCTCGCCACAGCTGTCAACCCCATTCATCTGGTGAGAGGAGTTATGGCCAGTGACCCTCTGTACTTGTGTGACCAAGGCAAATTCATTCATGCTCCCTTTTCAGGCTGAGTCAACAAGACTCTGTGATTTGTGGACACAAACAGCACCAGGTTAACCAACAGCGGGTGGGGCATGCGCTTTGGGCACAGCACAGCAGAGACGCCGAAATCACCAGCATCAGAAGGAAATGCCAAAAATTGTATTAGATTTCCTTACATTTGTTTTGAAAGCGAATTTTGTTTTTATTTTGAATTACATATGGGGAAGTAGGGAGGGGAAAGAGAATTTTTTCAGGGCTTGAGGGTCTCTAAACCTTAATTTAAAATTGACCCAAAGCTAGGATCAAGGGTGACTTTTAGTCCTTCTACTTCTCAAGGCCACCAGGTTCTTGGGATAAACTGGCAATGCCAGAGAGCCTGGAAAGATTTGGAATAAGGATCTCTTTTGTGATTATTGCCAAAAATGGGGAATTGAGCTGGGCTTTGTCTGTGGGCTCAACATGAGTGGTTTACAGCGCAGTCGACTCCCATCAGGGCACTTGCCTACAAAGGACTGAGTGCCCATTCAGCACCTTGAAGAGGGTGCTGATCCCAGCAGAGGCAGGGAAAGGCCCATTGTCACCAGGACCCTGAATGTCCCTGTTCTGTGACAGACACTAGCCTCTGAGAAACACCTGCCAAACTCCTAGTCCAAGGGAGTTTTTCACACACCCACAGATGATGATCCCAGTTCTTAGATCCAAGGAAAACAATCCAACGTAAGAGCAAAGCATGAGTGTGGACTGCAATATCTATGGAGACAAAGGACTATTCCGTCCACTCTTTTTAGGAAGCTATGCACCTAAGTGAGTAGAAATAAAGAAAACCCATAACATCTTTGCTTCTTTCTCCTTTCGTTCAGCTCCAGGGACTCTGATTCGTGAAAACACAACTGTCCTAATTTCCTTTCTACGCCACTAGAGGGGAATCTAACCCACCTGACCAGACCTTGTTTGTTTCTTTTTTTTTTAAATAAAATCACAGAATCCCAATTTTAAGGCTCTAGAATATGCTGACGTATTACTTTGTACCATCCTTTCCATGTTTGCCTCTATTTAAAAATTATTTGAATCTATATGGCCATAGAGACTTCTAGAAAGGCACAAACCGGCCATCTTAATTGGGCCGACGCCCTCATAGTTGAGAAATGGTTCTAACAGTCAATCTGAGTCCTTTCCAGTTCAGCTTGAGTTCATTTCATCAAATTACATATTCATTAGTTATGGAGAACAGCTGGTCATCTTTCTCTGCATTATATTATTCTTTAAATTCCTGAGGACCTCCAGGCCATGCCTCTCTGACAAGCAAAAGGGGCCAGCTCTTTAACTTGGCCAGGGAGTTGACATCCAACCCTTTAAGCACGTGTTTCTTTTCTAAACTCTCTCTACATCACTCCACCCTCCCCCTCTTGTCAAATTACAGCAATCCGGACTCAACTCTGAGGAGCAAAAGAAAATGAACTATTTCTTTATCTTTTTCTTCATGTATGGCGATTAATACATCGCTGTGCAGACTTTCTGTCTAACTAATAGCATGATGCTTTTTCACATGTATTTATCTGGTATGAATCCAAAACCATATGTGTATATATATGTGTACAAATACACATACATACGTAACCATGTACATATATAAATATACACATACACATTTTCATGTTGTCATGAAAACTGAATACCTAGGTGGGTACCATTTATGTTTCACTTCGGAACTTCACTGTTGCCAGCTCTTCCCCGTCATACATATTATTCCTGATTTTATTCTCCTAGTGTTTAACCCCTCACTTTAGATGCCCTGCTGAGTAGGAAACCCAACAAAGATGCATCTAGAACATTCCTTTTTAGATGATTTTTAAAAACCTATTCATTGCTAATTCAAATTAATGGAGGGGAAACTGGCTGTTGTCCGAGCACTCATGTTTAGCCACATTTGTCAGTGTGGTATAAGAAAAACACATATTTGGTCTTTGTCCCTGGCTCCTGCACAGAGCTCCCACAATCCTTTGAACTTCCTGAGTGATACGAGTGAATGTGTTAATCATAGTAAGTCCCTTTCAACCACACCTGAGTTTATGCTGAGGCGGTGACTCTTAGAGACCTGAGAAGGCTTCAGAGTGAGGGTGAGGGCTGTAGCCCGGGAGACAATCAGGTGATTAGAGGGTTGGAAATCCCAGCCTCCTAGGAATGGAGAAGGGCTGGAGGTAGAGCTCAATCACCAATGCCCAGTGATTTAATCAATCCTATGTACGTAATGAAACCTCTATAAACTCCTAAACAGAGTTCAGAGGGCCTCTGAGTTGGTTAAGACCTCAGGGTGTTAGGAGGGTGGCATGTCAGGAGAAGCCATAGGAGCTCTGAGCACCCTTCCCCTGAGACCTTGCACTATGAATCTCTTCGATCTGGCCATTCTTGAAGTGTATCTTCTATAATAAACCACCATTAGTAAGCTAAGTGCTTTCCTGAGTTCTGTGAGTCATTCTACCAAATTACCAAACCTGAGGAGGGGATCATGGGAACCCCTGAATTTGTATTCTAATGGGACAAAATGTGGGGAACCTGGGCACCCCATTTTCAAAAGGCATCTTAAATGGGGGCAGTCTTGTGGGACTCAGCCCTTAATCTGTGGGGTCTGGGTTAACACCAAGTAGTTAGTGCCAGCACTGAATTTAACTGTTGGGCATGTACTGATGTCCCCTGATTAGGGGATTGGTTGGTGTGAGGGGAAAAAAATCTCATTAAGTAAGCACTGAACTAAGGCTCTGGGTACAACCTTGGGTTCAAGCATATAGGTAAGAAGAAATCCTCTCTCCTTGGACCTCATGAGTTAGCATGGACAGCCTGGGTTTTATTAAGACCTAGTTTGACTCTCCAATCCAGAAATTACCTGCTCCCTATGAATGGCTCCCTGACTCAGTTTACTAACTTGAAAAAGAAGGATGATAATTCTACTCTGTGGGGGCCACTGGAATGATTAACACAATAATGGATGTATCTAAAGTATCTAGAATGATTCCTGGCACTTTGTAGGGACCTTAAAAATGACAATGATTTTATTCAAACTTTCTTTTTTTTTAAATTTTTAATGTTTTATTTATTTTTGATAGAGCATGAGAGGTGGAGGGGCAGAGAGAGAAGGAGACACAGAACCGGAAGCAGGCTCCAGGCTCTGAGCTGTCAGCACAGATCCTGAAGCGGGGCTCGAACCCACAAACGTGAGATCTGACCTGAGCCAAAGTCGGAGGCTTAACCGACTGAGCCGCCCAGGCGCCCCTTATTCAAACTTTCAAGCACAGGAGAAAAACTGATGGTAGCACCAAGGTCCATACCGAGTACAGAATATTTCAGTTTCCCATGTGATATAATCAGCCTGAGATATTCCAAAGTAATTAACACTGAACATTTCATTCATTTGGCAAAATTACCTTGGGCATTTACCTTCTGCCAGATAGTATTCTGTGCACTGGGGAAACAGTGAGGAACACTGACAAAGTCCTAGCGTCCTGGTGTTTACATTATATTGGTAGAAACAGACGATGAAACAAGGAAATAGATATGTGAGTTGGGGATAAGTGCCATGGAAAAAAGTAAAGCAGGGTGAGAAAGAGAAACGGTATGCAAATGTGAAGGTTATTTTATGTAGGGCAGACAGGGGAGTTCCCCCCCCCACCCCGTGAGAAATAAGAGGTCAAGCTACGCACATGTTGGAGGGAAAAGCACTCCAGGCAAAGGAAGCAGCCACTGTGTCAGGAAGCAGAGTGTCCTTGGTATATGAACAGAACAGTGGCTCAAGTGCAGAAAGAAAGAGGACACGAGGTAGGAGATGTGGTCAGAGGGAGACGGGGATCATTTCCAGTAGGGGGCTTGGTCCCCCCGGACAGGTTTTAGCCCTTATCTGAGTCCTCCACTGGAGGATTGTAGCAGAAGGAGGAGAGGATCTAACTTAAAAGAAAAATCATTCCAGTTGTTGTGATAAGACTTATGGTATGGGCGGGTGGGGTGGGCAAGAGTAGAAAAGGAGGGAGACCGGGGAGGAGGCTGATGGCAATAATCTAGAGGTCAGAACAACAACTTGACCCCAGGGAGAAATGGTAGAGATAGTAAGGTGGGGTCGGACCCTGGTTGTGCTTTGAAGGTCACATCGACAGGGTCTGCTGTCGGATGTGGAGTATGAGAGAAAGAAAAACAGAGTCAAGGATGATTCCTAGGTTTCTGGGCTGAACCTCTGGGAAGGATGAAACTGCCATTTACTGAGAGAGATGAAGGCTCTCTCAGTAAAAGAAGGAGGGGTCTTCTGGAGCAAGGAGGGATGGGGGAAGCTGGCAGAAGGTCGCTTCTGCAATGAGTTAAGTTGGAGATGCACGGATTGACATTCCAGTGGAGTCCAGTGGGCTACTGGAGAGAGGAATCTGGAAACCCAGGCACACAACCACAGTAAGTACAGGTGGTGCTCAAGCACCTGGGTGGTCAGTTGATTGAGCATCTGACTCTTGCTTTCAGCTCAGGTCATGATCACACAGTTCATGGGTTCAAGCCCCATGTTGGGCTCTGCACTGACAGTAAGGAGCCTGCTTGGGATCCTGTCTCTCTCTCTCTCTCTGCCCCTCCCCCTGCTCACACTCTTTCTCTCTCTCAAAATAGATAAACTTAAAAAAAAAAAAACAGGTATTGCTCTTCCTACAATTTTAAAGAATTCAATGACCTGTCTTTAAGGCTTAGCAGTTCATCTAACTCCTTGCTGTTCAAAGTATGTCTCCTGAACCAGCAACACAGTATCATCTAGGAGTTTGTTAGAAAGACAGACTCCTCAGCCTTCCTCAGACTGAGTCAGAATCTGCATTTTTACTAAGATCCCCAGCTGATTAAAATGAACACTGAAGTTTGAGGCCAGTCATCTAACTAGACTCATCTGAAAGGCCATTCAAAAATGCAGTCCCTTCCCCAAAACAATTAAAGTGGAATCTCTCAGAGAGAGGACCTGGCACAGAGAACTTTATCAACAACCCCCCCCCCCCCCCCCGCCAAGTGGTCCTGTTGTGTGGGCAGCATTAGAACCATGGATCCATCTGGTTCGTTTTCTCTGTGCTACTAGGTTTCTTTGCTCGGGAACCCATCTCTGAAGAGCTGTGCAGATCCAGGATAGCATGAAGGTATGCAACTAGAGTCACCCTATGTCCCGGTTTACTGGGCACGTTCTCAACATGATGATTATTAGTGACCATTCCACTCTCAAAAGTATCCTGATTTAGATGAAAAGCTCTTTTCTCCTGATCTGACACAAAATGGCTCTGTATTTAATATTTCTAGATTACAAAGTCATAATAAGAGCAAATAGAGCAAAATGGCAGCCAGCCCTTGGTTGGACAGATGAACTCCAATATGACTCCCGGTGCTTCGATATTGGTCCTTCAAGTATTCTGTATACAGCTCAGCAGAAATACATAAAGTCCCCTGATTATCAGGAGGGTTGGGGAAAACTGGGCACCTTCCAAAACTTGGGGTGGGACAGGGTGTGGTTTTATTCTGCAATTAAAGCACCAAAGCCAAGCGTTGATTAGCCACCGTGAGCTGATTATCAGACCTTAACAAAACTTCTCCTTCCTTTTCCTTTTGGATCTTTTATTGTTCACTAGTTACCCCACCCTCAGGTTCAAAGGGAAAAGGAAAGAAGGTAAATTCAAAGTTAATTGAGCAGTTCTGCTAATAAGCTTGGTGGGAAAGAACATGGAAACACTTGGAGTCTTTCTGGTTACCTGTGAACTGACATCCTTTGGCTCATCCCTTTTCCCAAATTATTACCAGCTGGTGTGAGGGCCTGTTGAAGACCTATGGATTGCCAGTAAAATTAAAGGAATCTTCTATTTTCAAAACCAAGTGATTTTCCAGAAACAGGCCTTGGAGGCTTTCCTTCCTGATTTACCCAGGACACGGAGTGAGGGCAAGGCAAGCACCTCCTCTCACCAGGGCCGCCATCTTCTCCCTCCCCACACCACCAGTTCAGTGGCGCAGATGGATAAAAGTTTTAAAAAATATGTTTTGATGGGGGCACCTGGGTGGCTCAGTTGGTTAAGCATCTGACTCTTGGTTTCTGCTCGGGTCATGATCACATGCCTTCAGGGGTTCGAGCCCCATGTCAGGCTCTGTGCTGGCAGCACTGAGTCTTCTTGGGATTCTCTCTCTCTACCTCTCTCTCTGCCCCTCCCCACTCAAGCTGTCTCTGTCTTTCTAAAGATAAATAACTAAACTTAAAAATAATATTTTTGATGTAATTAAGAAAACTATTATACATAATTTAAAACAAATAGCACAGTAACTATTGTAAAAATAGACCCAAATAAACAAACCTACAGGCAGCAGCAGGGACTTATATGCATCTAGACTGTATCACAGGTTTTCCCAATTGCATCCTGAGGATGGTTAGAGACGCTTCCACGGAGCAGCTGCAGTATTAATGTTTAAGGCGTGTTCTGTTCACATGTGTTTAAAATCTCTGGACAAAACTGTCCAGAGACTGATGAATGAATAAAGAAGATGTGGTAAGTATATAAAATAGAATATTATTCAGTCATAAAGAAGAACGAGACCTTGCTATTTGCAAAGACATGGATGGAGCTAGAGTGTACTATGCTAAGCGAAATGAGTCAGAGAAAGACAAATATCGTGATTTCACTCATACGTAGAATTAAAGAAACAAAACAAACCAGTGAAGGGGCACAAAAAGAGAGGCAAACCAAGAAGCAGACTCTTAACTGGAGAGAACAAACTGATGGTTACAGAGGTGAGGTAGGTGGGGTGGGGGTGAAATAGGTGGTCGGGATTAAGGAGTCCACCCGTTGTGATGAACACCGGGTGGATGTATGAACTGCTGAACCACCATATTGTACACCCAAGACTAATATGACACTGTACGTTAACTAACTAGAACTTAAATAAAAACTTTTTTTAAATGTCTGGAGGAGAAACTATCCATGTGCAAAGTAAAATGGCCCGATGCCAAGGAGTCAGTTGAAGAGAATTCTCTAGTCCTCTTGCTATTAACTGGAGTGTTGATGGGTATTGAGTTAGGGCAGGTAAAACATTAATACTTGTTGAACTGGATAAGTTTATCAATGGAATCTCTAGACTTTCAAGAGGTACTTTATGGGGTGTCTATGTGTGCGGGGTGGAGAGAAAACGGAGTATTTGTTCTGTCTTCAGGCTGCAAATGGGAACAAGCTAAAAGGGGGGAAGGAGGTAAGCAACACAGCTGGTCGTTTCCCCATCAGGCCCTGGGTCGGTAATAGCTCGAGGAGCACGCCTTATCTTTGATCTCTGTTAACAGTTGGCCAAAGGCTTTTCCCCCCAGAGCTCTTGGAAGGCAGAAGCTGGGCTCTGGGAAGCACTGCTGTATGGAGGCCCCAAATAGTCAAACGTAAGTGCCTACATGTGGTTCTGCAGTATTGGGATGGGTAAGCCTGCTCTGTGTCTTTTTTCCCTTCCTTCGGGGATCAGAGGTCTTTGAAAATCTTATTCTAAATTGTACCTTGATGTAAATGTATCATTCAATAGGGCTTAAGTTGGTGGGCCAATGATACAAGATATTTTAATAATGAGTTCTATATTAATGTAAAATTTTTAGCTGGTTTATGACCTAAATATGGTGGGGCCTACCTAGCCAGGTCTGGGAAGACCCTTGCTCGTGATGGAAAAGAGAGGGCAGATTACTGATCAGAAGAACAAGATCAATGAAAGGATTCCCCAACGAAGCAAAATGGCAAACTCTTTAAACCAACAGAATGGAAAATATAAATATACCAACAGTATTGGCCATGGAAACAACCATTACTTATGTTTTCTTTACCCACAGACTGAAGCGCATACTTAACCCACAACCCAGGCCATGAAGGTTTCCAGATTCAAAGGAGGCTTTGGGGGAAGAAATAGGGGGCGGGGAGTACCACCTTTCATGGAACACCTAAGAGAGAAACTCCCTTGTGCACCTGTTTTCACACGTGTCTAAAGGCCTGGACATCACACTCCTGCAGTTCGTGTGGAAGGTAAAGAAAAATCAGCAAATATCATGACCTCTTCCCCTGTGCAAATAGGGAAAAGAATGCTGAGAAACACTAGCGCAGAGTCAGAGTGAGTCAGAGTTGCCGAGGCCAGGAATACCATCCCTCCCCCTGTCTGTAGCTCTGGTCTTTTAGGCCCTTGGTTTAATCTCATTTCCCAACACGAGGAGAAAAGTTTTATATGGAAAGAGAGGGTAAGCCTCCAATTCTTGCACGATTTGGGACTATCTTGGGTGAAATGTACTCACTGACAAATTATGTGGGCAGAGCGTGGCCCGTCCTTGAATGGAAAGCCTGTGAGTCCGACAGGGGAGGGCCGAGGACCTTATACTAGCTTCCTGCTCTGCTGCTTCATGGACTAGGTGACCTAGATGATGGCTGTCTGCCTCCAGTGTCTCTACTTCACCATCTGGGAAGATCTGGATCCCAACAGGCTGTCTGGTTACAGGGCCAGCTGTAAGGATCTAAGCCCCCATATTTTTCCAGATTTTCAGAAAGACTCTCCCTGAGACAGATACCCTTTCAGAAAAACACACTAAACCAGTGACAAAGAAAGGAAACCCTCTCTGATATCATTTTAGGGTGGCTCAACTATGGCAAATTCTCACTGGAAATTCTGAGTAACTCTAAAATGAGAAGCAGTGAGTTTCCATCTGCTTCTCTACTTCTCTACAAAAGAAGTATGGAGCCACTATTTTCATCTCGAGGAACAACCTTACCAAGGACTCTGCTTTAAAACCCAGAGTGGAGTAAAGACCAAGGGGCCAAGGGGCGGCCAGCAGTGGAGCTGGAAGTACCCAATATTATGGTGGATCCTTTCTGGTTTTAATTAATGTTGCCTGCGGCATTAATGAACGTGGCAGTGGGGACACTTACTTTCTGAGTTCTTAATCAGCTCTATTGTTGACAACACGAAGGGGCTTTGCCACACACAGGGTGGCCCGGCCTTGGCTGGTCTAGCTTAGCCTCCCTTAACTTTAAATGCAGACTAGCCATTGCCCTTCTTCTCAAGAGAATCTGGGCTCTGCAGCAATCTCAAAGAGGAGGCCCAGAGTAGCATCTACATTGGCATCTCAAGGTCACGATCCATCGCCAAGTTTGCCAAACACCTGGGGATTCCTTATTTACGCGCCCAGACTCAAGGCTCTGAGGAGGGTGATCAGTTTGACTTGAACTAAAAATTTCTTCATCTTTACAAGTGCTGTCTCTTGATGTCACACCCAGTTAACAAGCTGCAGTACAATCAAGGACGGGAATCATTTGGGAAGTGCTGGTCTAACCTCATCACAGAGGCTAAAGCCCAATTTTCCATTTCAAACATCGCAATGCGTGAGTGAATGAAATCTGCTCAGAGTTACTCTAGCCTTGTCCTTCAGCAGATCTAGCGATATGGAATTTACTTTCCAGAAAGAAAAACCACCCCACCAAAGGCCCACGAGAGCTCCCTAAATTGTCCAGGAGCGACGAGACACATAGGTGAGGACACAGCTCTGCTTTCGTACCTGAGGCTCCTGGTCATGACCGCTGGGGTCCCTCTCGTAGCTCTCCGCGTACAGTCTGATGGTGGCCCGCATGCCGCTGGAGGAACTGAGCCGAAAGATGAGCCGTGACGCGTCTGAGAAAATGATCCTCAGGCCCTGAGACCAAGAACACCCAGAATGAGTCCATGAGCCAAAGAATAGGCGGAGAGTAATAATTAATACCTACTTGTGGTTACTGCTGGGGGAGACTGAGGGGCAAAACTATGAACAGAGGCTCAAGTTCCTTTGGTCTGGAGATATGGGAACTAGAAAGAGGTGCCGGGACAAAAAGGGGATGATATTTAATAACTGTCCGTGGGGTCAAAGTTTGTCCCCAGATGCAATGGGGGTAGGCAATTTATGATGGTCATTCAAATTACCTGTGTTAAGGTTACCCCCACCCCTTTGCTTTAAGTTCATCTATTTTGATTCTTTCCTTGCACTCACATTCCCTTGGTAGCAAGGAAAGCCTACAATGAAATGTTGGAGGCTCAGCTGGGTCCTCGAGTTTCTGTATACAACTTCATCCTCCTAGCTCTGTCCTTCTTGCTGTACACCCTGGCCACCAGGGTGGCGCAGGGACAGGGCTGTGGCAGTATTAATTTGGTTTTGGCTCAGAATGTCTTCATTCTCCATGCATCTGTTTTCATTAGTGGCAGGAATATTGAAAAAACATGACCGTAAGATCCTACTGTAACGTTTGTTGAAGTGCTTTCTTAAGACAACTGATAAAGCCCTTGTTACAAATAAGCATATTAGCAGGGGGCAGAGAAAAGAAGAGGAAACAATAAGTCTGGTCGCTTGTTATTTATGAAAAAGGACAAGTCTCGGGCAACTTTGCCATCAAACATTTTCCCTAAGAAATGTGCCCTTGAAACTTGTCTGGCCTTACGTCTGGGGTGCTAAGAATAAGCCATTCTTAAAAATACACCTGCCATCTACATGTGACTGCCGACCCCTTACCCTCTCCCCCCATATCTGCTGGGGTGGGGCTGGGGCACTATTGGTTTTCGGCTTTTTCAATTGTGTGGGCATTTCTTGTTCCAGTCCCAAAGCAAAACCTTAGCCTCTTCTGGAGCGATTCTGTGTCTGCCACAACTTGTGTAACAAAAGGGAGTCACCTCCCTTCCTGGTGACCTGTCTCTCTATGATACTAGCTTTGCAAACAGGACAGAACTAATCAGGATTCATTCAACGGGCAAACCTTTTAGAGTAGTCCGTGGGGATCGGGTCCTGGGCTAAGCCCTGGGTAGAGGAAAACAAAGACACAGTACTTGCTCTCCATCAGCCTGGACTGGTCACTGCGACCACATTATAACGAGCAGTAACCATTTCCTTAACCACCTCCTGCTGCCGGAGGAGTGAATAGTTCAGGCTCCCTACTAACCAGGGTCTTATACCAAATTATGTCCAAACTGACATTGAGGCCCCCACGGTTCCATAACTGCTCCACGGTCACGGTTTTACAAACTCTGTTGACGTCATTATTTCTTTTTAAGCCTGGACTCTCCCTGTCACCATATATGGGACACATGAGTAGGTGACCAGTTGCTCAGGATTATGACTTGTGCATAAGTGGGTTAACCCAATATTGAGGCTGAAGCCCTAGACCGCCTGTTGTAGATTCCAAACCACTCAGGGCCACCTTTTCCGATGACCACCTAAACTCAACCCTTTAATGTAGCTCCTACTACTTACACAATTACTGTAATTAATTAATAATCCTGTATTGGTATATGGCCAGTGAGAGGTGTTTAAGAACTCAGGGCATAACAGACTATCAACATGTGTTATCAGCTCATAGCTAAGCTTTTTTTTTTTTACAGTGAAATCATGTTATTTTTTTTCTCGGTGCGGATAGCCATAGCCTTGGCCATGGTCTTAGAAGATCGGTTAGCATCTGCGTCGGGTAGCCTAGAAGAGATTTTGCACTTGAAAAGATGATAAAGGCATGCTTGAGGTACTCTGCTAGTCCAACATCTCTCTTTCCTACGGAACCAGCCATGGGATCTTACTAGAACCCATGTTGTTTTGTGAGACCTCCAAGTGAGGAAAACCACAGTTCTCTTCCTCTGCGTGGAAGGAAAAAAGGTTTAGACCCAGCCCAGCTCTGTGCTGCACTAACTCTAGTTTCATGTCTGTTGAGCGTCACTTTGATGCGTGAAACTGTACAAAATCGATTCAGTGTCCGCACGTTCTTCCGAAGAATGAACTTAATGGATGTGCACCCTCAATGTGAGCATGTTCTCACCAGCAGGCATCGATGACCTACTTTCAATTAAATTATGAGGCCGAAGTCACACTGACCAACACTTGCCAAGTTTCTAAATGTTCTGTAATTCCAACAAATGTACGCCAATCACACATTGTTCTTTTTTAATTTTTAGGGTAAATTGGGGGTTGGCAAGATAGTGTGTCAGCCAAATTTGACCTGCCACCTAGTTTTATAAATCAGGTTTTACTGGAACACAGCTGTCCCCATTCAGCATCGGATCTATGCCGTTTTTGTGTTGTAACTGCAGAGCTGAATAGTTATGACAGAAACTGGCCCACAAGGGCGAAACTATCTACTATCATTTACAGAAAATGTTTGCTAACTCCTGGCATAAACCATTACGTTATTTGCAACACGAAATACTTATCCTTCAACTCTACCCCAGAAAATATTTTATCTTTGTGCCTTATAAAAATCCCAATAGAGAAAAACTATGAAAACTCATATAAATAAGAGTGTCCAATCTATGCATTTCCCCACGGATTCCAGACACAGATTCATCTGAATATACATGTGACCCAAATCAATGTACTTCTGACTGACTACTCATGACAAAAATGGATTTATTCAATCATATTTTAGGGGTGGGTGGCTCAGTCGGTTGAGTGTTTGACTCTTGATTTTGGCTCAGGTCATGATCGCAGGGTTGTGGGATCAAGCCCCGCATCAGGCTCCACACTGAGCATGGAGTCTGCGTAAGATTCTCTCTCTCTCCCTCTGCCCTTCTAAACCTCAATTGCATGCATGTGCTTGCTCTCTCTCTCTCTCTCTCTCTCTCTCAAAAAAAAAAAAAAAACAATGCATTTTAGTTTCATTGCTGGGTCTACATGGCATCTGCTTTATAAAGCCAACTTTTATAGTCACTTTTAGGATATTATTGGTGGTTGTATAAAATTCCGCATGAGACATTTCCTCAAGAGCCAAGTATTAGGAAAGCCTTTCCTTCCCTCAGGAACTGGTATTTTTTGTCTTTCTGACAATAGTAACTAACCATAGTTCCCTTTTCAATATGGCTGCCAGAACACTTAATGCCAAATTTGAGGTTCCGCCCAAGTGGATCCTTATGACTTGCATTAACTCTGAATTTTTCTTCTTCTGTTCTTGACTCTATACTCTTATTTATATTTTCCCTGGTCTTGAGTTCTGTTTCTTATTTACATCCTAACAACTTCATTATGCAGGTTTTTGCTGCCACAAATCCTCTGAAGAAACAAGGCCTGGCACAAATGAATAAAAGGAGTTCTTATCACTTCTGGCCTTAACCCTACAGTGTGGGAACTGCTGAAACATGTCTTTGGGTCCTTCATCAGCTGGGGAGCTCTGGAGGGGCAAAGCCTTACGGTCCTTGTTCCTACTATTTGTCCCCTAGCCCAGGACAATGCATGCAGTTGGCTCTCTGCAAACACCTGAATGAATGTCTCTGCATGTTTGACAACTGGCGTGAGCACTGCTGGGAGTCCGCTGCCCCACATTTAAGGAGGACTCACAGGCCAAATGAAAACACAGCTACGTTCTCCATCAGTGAACTGGGGTTAGCATATTTACCATGAAGGGTCGTTGCAAATGATGCTGTATCTACTCATCCGTCATCTTGAAGGTGAGGGTCAGTTTGGGCTAAAAACAATGGAGTTGAAGCAATGTGGATTCCTCTCCCCACTTGTGTGATATTCAACACATCCAAAGTCCCTTAATTGCAAAATTTGCTGCAAATTGGAATTAGCTGGGGTCTTTAAAAATATTGATAGCTGACTCTTACCCAGACACTATGCCTTGTTTTTTTTAATGATTTTTATTTATTTTTGAGAGACAGAGAGAGACAGTGCGAGCAGGGGAGGATCAGAGAGAGAGGGAAACAGAATCTGAAGCAGGCTCCAGGCTCTGAGCTAGCTGTCAGCACAGAGCCTGATGCGGGGCTCGAACCCACAAACCGTGAGATCATGATCTGAGCCGAAGTCAGGTGCTTAACCGACTGAGCCAGCCAGGCACCCCTATGCTTTAATTTGAATAGGTGGTTACTTGGGCACTGGGAGGGTAAGCACTCTCCAGGTGATCCCAATGTGTAGCCAGACGTGGCTGCCCCTGCAGGAGTCACTTCGGTCTGGGTCACTTGCCTCATGTATCAAGCGACTGACTATAGCACATATCAGTTTCAGTGAGGTTTCACCCATCTACCACCATCAGGCTGGAATCTCGCGAGAGCCATAACACGGCGGGGGTGGGGGGGAAGGGGCAGGGGCGCTAATAAAATATCTCGCTACCATGTCCTGAAAGCCTCCTCCTATTGCCTCGCCAAGAGCAGAACCATTATAAGAATCTCCTCTTGGGCAGTCTTACCCTAAGACCTCTTAGCACAATCTCCTATGGAATTCCTTTTTTTTTTTTTAATGTTTTTTTTTGAGAGAGAGAGACGGCATGAACAGGGAAGGGTCAGAGAGAGAGGGAGACACAATCTGAAGCAGCTCCAGACTCTGAGCTGTCAGCACAGAGCCCAATGAGGGGCTTGAACCCACAGACTGTGAGATCATGACCTGAGCTGAAGTCGGACATTCAACCGACTGAGCCACCTGGGCGCCCCATCCTATGGAATTCGTAAAGCAATGGTGAAGGGATCCCTGATGCCTACAGAGCCACCGTGGCAATAGTAGCCAGACTTCCAGGATGTCACAACAGCCACACACAGAAAGAAGGGAAGAGATTCCTTTGTCCATTCTAAGATAATCTTAATTACAGAGTGGGGTACCAAACAGACACTTTTAGTCCCAGCCTAGCATTTTACTTCCTGTTGTCATAAGCCTCCGTGACAAGAGTGGGGCTCTGCCCATCTCAGCTTTGTCCCAGGGGAATACTGTTAAAAAGTGATACTTCCCTGCAGGTATCTCTACCCCCAAAGGCTCTGATTTGCTTCCATTTATCACTAGGGCTTTTCTATTCCTCCCCACATTTGTCCCTCTTTGGTTTGTTGCTTGCAAAGAGTCAGTTTGGAAATGATAAAGGGCTGGAATTCTGGCTTGGCTTTTCAGTTGGTGGTCTTAAGCAAGTCACCTTTTTTTTTTAAGTTTATTTACTGAGAGAGAGAGAGAGAGAGAGAATGATGGGGGAAGAGGCAGAGATGGAGAGAGAGAGAATCTCAAGCAGACTCCACACTGTCAGTGCAGAGCCTAACATGGGGCTTGGACCCACAAACCATGAGATCATGACCTGAGCCAAGATCAAGAGTCAGATGCTCAAGCGACTGAGCCATCCAGGCAGCCCTGGAGCACGTCCCTTTAAGCTTAGTTTCCTAAAAAGGAAGTCTTAGTTTCCTAAAAAGTGATGAAAAAACAATACAGCCAGGCCTACTGGGTTGTTGTGAGCATCGGATCAGAGAATATATGTGAAATGTGCTTTGAAAATTAGAAATCAATCTATAAATACTATTCTTACGTTAAGCTTTTCATGAAAATGGTACTACTATGCTTTAAGCCATCCAAACGTCCAGATTTTGTAGAAGAGTGCCAAATGAAGCCTAAATGGGAACCGTTTGTGGCATATTTATGTTTAAATCAGGCAGAATTACGATTAATTTTATTTTAGGGACGGTGCCTGGTCCCTGCCATCGCCGGCAAACTTGCGGATCTGTTACCGTTCATCTTCTCCTAACTCCCACCAAACTGGCTTCTTTGACAACTCAACGTCCCTTCCAAGTTGGTCAATTTAGACCATTATGGCCCTGAAGCAAGGACCTCAGAGTAATTCAGGCCCCTTGGTCCCTTCACTGGAAAGAAAGGGGAAGTTAATAACTGTTTAAGGTTAATAGCTAGCCAACTGAGGAGCCAGAGCTTTAGGTCTTCGGACCCTAGGCCTGTCATTTTAGGGTGCATCACGTGATACTGTCAAGAGTCACACATTGCTTCCCATGAACTATTTGAACAGTATCTCCTGTGTTGTGTATGGGCCCCCAAATGAGCACAGAGCCTTCAGGAGAGCAGGTATCTGATAAATGTTGGCTAAATAAATGTTGGGGTTTTTTAAAGCCCTTGTGTAAATCAATGCAGGAAAATCTGCACATTGCTAAACACACACAGAGCTGCCAGACGTTTGTTTGGAGACTTGAAGACATGTTACAGCCAGGCGGGGAAGGAGGAGCTGTCCATGACCATGAGTGACTTGGCAGCACCCAACCCGGTCAGATCCTGACTTAGGATGATTCCCGGGGGAAACAGCATGTGGCCTGCAATCTAGTACACTGTCACACAGACAGTCAGTTGGCCACACCGGGCACGTGAACCTGGAGACAAGACAGGCGTGGAAGAGTGAGACTCTGAGCCCAACTCAGATGCTATCTCCCACAGGAAATCCCAATGATTTATCTGGAAGGCTTCAAGGTGAAAATACTGCTGTGTAGCATCTGACGCATATTTTGTAGAAGCAAGCATGCAGCTTATAAAGCAGAAGATGTGGATTAGACATACATAGCTCTCCATGAAAAAGATTAACTAGAATTACCCATTTTTCTTTGTTTAAGTCATGTAGTTAGCTGCAGGCATGAGTTCAAAAGTGATTGAGCAGGGCAGCAGCTGGTCCATACTGTGTCCTTATATAAATTACAAACAGGAAGACAATTTATAGAAAAGCATCTTTCTTCTTGGCTGGCCTAGACTTTGGCTTCTTCTCCTCCATTAGGCTGAGTGCCTTTGTGCAGTGCGCTGACTGCACGGCCATACACAACTGCCCTACTTTTTGGAGCGAATCTCACCTAGCCTTTTCCCAACCAACCAACTACCACTCTTTGAAACCAATAATTGCAAATAACTATTTGGGGGAAACTAAGGTCAAATGACTTCGTAGGTGCTCTTTTAAAATACATTTCCAGGGGTGCCTCGGTGGCTCAGTCGATTAAGTGACTGACTTCAGCTCAGGTTATGATCTCACAGTTTGTGGGCTTGAGCCCCGTGTTGGGCTCTGTGCTGACAGCTCAGAGCCTGGAGCCTGCTTCGGATTCCGTGTCTCCCCCTCTATTTTCCCCTCCCCAATTCGTGCTCTCTCTCTCAAAACTAAATAAACATTTTAAAAAATTGTTTTTTTTAATTTATAAAACCACTTTAGGTGATGAGAGGGCTGCTTGGAGAGTGAAGGCTTGAAGTCTCCCAGATTCCAACTGTCAGATTTGGAACAATGGAATTAGGTCACACACGTTCCATTTCCCCGTGCCTTGGGCCAAAATGGCTGCCGATCCCTGTTTGCTCAACACCAGCCCCAGTTCCGGGACATTTTGGAATCGGACACACTTCACCCAGATGACAGGGGTAGCTTCCCCCCTCAGTTCCTGTGACAGTCTGCAGTTTTTACCTTTAATATTTGTGTTTCCTGGTGACAGTCACCCTCGTGACTATGCACAACATTGGTATTTCAGTAGAAGTAACTGTGATATTATTCATTCCAGAATGCTTAGATTCTGATTGTACATCTTAGCGGGGTTCTATCAGCATTTTAGAAGATAGTCCTAAAGCAATCAGCTTGTGTCCGAAGAAGGTACTTCATTAAAATAAAACCCCAATGAATCAGAAGCAAAGGAGTTAGAACTTCAGAATGAATCAGAGACAGTGTCTCCCTCTTCCTATTTTCAAATCAGCCAACAGTTTGGTCTTTGGAAGACAAATAGGCAAAATCATAGATAAAGAAACATTATTTTTAAAAAATTGGGGATGGGGCATCTGGGTGGCTCAGGAGGTTAAGGATCCATCTCCTGATTTCAGCTCAGGTCATGATCTCATGGTTCATTAGATCGAGCTCCCAAATGGGCTCTGTGCTGACAGTGAGGAGCCTGCTTAGGATTCTCTCTCTCCTTCTCTCTCTGCCACTCCCGTGTTTACTCTCTCTCTCAAAATAAATAAATAAACATTAAAAAAATATTTTTAATCCATGGTTTTCAAGGTGTCCTACCAAAAGGCCCAACTGTCTTTACTGAGGAAAACTGCGGCGTTGTAGAATGGACACTGACATTGAGAATAAAAATATTGTAACATCTCATTGAGAATGCTATTACCTACAGGAAATCCCGATTCTTTACCTGGAAGGACAAACAATGGTATAAATACATTAGATTAAAGAAAGGCATTTAGTCTGTCAAAACGGTTTTCCCTGGGCCAACTCCCCCTCCTTCTTCAGGGCAGAACTTAACTGTCACCTCCCCAGAGCCCCTTCTCCAGGTAAGTTCCCCTGCTACATGCTCCCAAGTAGGTGCTTTCTCTGCAATACATTTCAAAAACACTACATAGAATCTGAAGCAGGCTCCAGGCTCTGAGTCGTCAGCACAGAGTCTGATGCGGGGCTTGAACCCATGGACAGTGAGATCATGACCTGAGTTGAAGTCAGATGCTTAGCTGACCTGGGCCACCCAGGCGCCCCAGGTAGAGGAGTATTTTTTTTTTTAAACAGATGTAATCACAATATACATATAATGACAACACTTCACTTCCTAAATATTTGTTACTCAACAGGTAAGGACTATTTAGAAGTACCAACTTTCAGATTCAACTAAAGTCTATAGGTGGGGTAACCAGCGTGGCTGAAATAATTTCTTAAATTCTACATTAAAAAAATTTTTTTGTTAACATTTACTTATTTTTGAGAGACAGAGCATGAGCAGGGGAGGGGCAGAGAGAAACGGAGACACAGAATCCGAAGCAGGCTCCAGGCTGACAGCCCAGACACCGACACGGGGCTCGAATCCACAGACTGCGAGATCATGACCTGAGCTGAAGTCGGATATTTAACTGAGTCCCCCACGTGCCCCAAATTCTACATTTAGATGCACAAACCTCACTCCAACAAGCGGCAGAGTACAGAGGTAAGGTGTTCACGACACCCTCTCCGTTGGTTCACTGATGAGAATGTGAGGAAAGTTGAAGGTTGACCAGTTAACTCTAAATAGAGAACTCGGTCCTGGCCCCTAGACTGTCCAGATGATACCATTCAGGGGCCTCCAGAAACAAGGGCCTGGCAAACTTCTCCCTAGTTGTTAGCACCCCAGTATATATCAAAGCATGAAATACCTGATGAAGATGTGATTTCAAGTCTGCCGATTTATTTTCTCCATTATTTCTAAATACTGAAATTAAAAAGTGAAGCCACCTTCCTGCGTATTAAAATAACAACTCTGAAAGCAAACGGCTCTGCAAACAGGCTTCAAAGTGTACTTTTTCTCTGAACTAATTTCAAATGGTTCTTTTTTTTTCCAGGTTGAGGACAACATCAAACTGTTTCCACACGGCCTGCCTAACTCGAAGACGGATTAATAAGCTCCGAGTTATCCGGACATAATCACATTGGACTTGGTTTTCCACATCAGCTAACTGGTATGCTTTTATTTACATCAGGTTTTTTCATATCAGCTCAACTGTGACTTGCAAATGACTTCAGCACCGGTGGAATTTCGTGAGTTTTGATCTTGTTAAATAGAAAGGCAGGCATGTGATAGGTCATGAAGAGAGACTCAGTTACTTAAGGTCTGCTCCTGGTGTCAAGGCTTCTCTCTTCAAAGGTAATTTTCAGAATTCAGGGTGTGGTTCTGGATCGATGCCCACCCGAGTGGCAATACACCGTCACTCAGTGCTGGCACCCTCTGTCATACTGTCCTTTCACGCCACCGGGATTGTGGGGTGAGTGGGTATTCCTTCTGTCACAGCTGGGAGAGTCTTGTAATCGTGGGGCCCTGAGTGTTGACTCCAGAAGATTTTGGCTCTAGGGAAGAGACGGGGAGGGTAATGCTAAGAGGTAACCTGGGCACTAATGATGCTGCTTGGGATGTTGATGGTCGCGGAAAAGAGAGAATGGCTGGCACCGTGGAAAATCTTGATGTTTATACAATGAACTCATCCTTGAGGAAAGAGGGGGCCACCTGTCAAGCCTTAGGGAGGTGTCTGCCCACCCTCATCTTTCCCATGTCTTTCCAAGGCATGAAGTGGAAGCCTCTTAAATTGGTCAGCCACGGGATTAACCCCCTGGGCTCCTAGGAGCTCCTGGCTTATTTTTCCCACTCGTCTTGGAAGAAGCCATTATAATTCACTCATGTGGCTGGATTTTACCTGATGACAAACAGTCACACACCCTCATGGGGCAAGAGAGAATGAGCTGCGGTTGTTGAACCATAACTCATTAAACTGCTGTTTAAATCAGAGTTCCTCTTGGGTCCTGTTTAATGGAAGACACACATCAACTTTTCTCCTGGCGCCCGACATCACAAAAATATCAGCCACGTGGAGGCAGCCACAGTAAATTCCATGAGACCTGACAGGCGACGGGAAGGCCAGTGAGGTCCCCGGGAGTTCACGTCAGGGGTTCAACACTTTGGGGGTGTCTTTCTTGCTCCTTAAATGACCTCTCCATGGCCTCACGGGCAGGACAGGCTTTGCTGGACATTTCCGCAGCAGTGAAACAGACTTATCATCAGAACAGGACTTTAATTTCATTTTGGATGGAGGAGCATTTCTTTTTTATCTCTAGAAATATATGTGAAGCAGCTTTTTTTTTTTTTTCCCACATTCTGTTTCCTGACTCTGACCCCAAATCAAGGACAAAATGGAGACAGAGCTGTTTTTCAAAAACTTTCTCCTTTTGGAAACCAAGTGGGATGGAAGAGATGGGGGAGGGGGAAACGTAGCAAAGGCAGAGAAACGTGACTAAATCAATTCACAGATGACTCGGAAACTGAAGAGGTTTCCGTGTCTTCATGTGACACCCTGCAAAGCTGTAGGCAGTTCTGTGTTGTTTTCCCTGCTTTTCTCATCATTTCATGGCTCATTAAATGTCAAAATCACTCTTTCCCAAAGACATGCTTTTAACATAACTTATTTCAGTTAACCATTATTAAGTCACTATGTATCAGGACTTTACATGTATTATCGAATTCTCCCAATGGCTGTATCAGTAGCCATGATTATTATTCCTATTTTCACAGAGAAGGAAAGGCACAGAAAGGTTGAGTAATATCCTAAGATCACCCAGCAAGGAGATGGCAACACTGATTCAAACCCAAGACCTTCAGATCTCAAGCCTGTGCCTGTGAACACCATTCACACCCTTTCCTCAAAAGTTGAGGATTCTGGTAAGGGAGAAGTAACTGATATTTCTTGAATATCAAATGGATACCAACCGCTATGCTGGGGCATTACAGGACTTTCTCCTCAAACCTTATTGATACCCTATATGATAATTATTACCAGCATGCCACCCTCCTGTCCCCAACAAGTTAAGAGAAGTTAAGTAATTGGGTGCCTGGGTGGCTCAGTCGGTTGGGCGTCCGACTTCGGCTCAGGTCAGGATCTCATGGCTTGTGAGTTCGAGCCTCCTGTTCGGCTCTGTGCTGATTGCTCAGGGCCTGGAACCTGCTTCCAATTCTGTGTCTCCCTCTCTCTTTGCCCCTCACCCACTCACACTCTGTCTCTCTCTCTCTCTCTGTCTCAAAAATAAACATTAAAAAAATATTTTAAGTAATTAATATGCCCAAAGTCACAAATCTAGTCAATGACAAAGCCAGCCTTCAAATCTATGTCTGTTTAACTCCAACACGACACAACACTGGCGATGGAGAGACCACAGGAATCCACCTCCCACAGCAAACGTTTGTTTGTCCGTATGGAGATCAAATCTCTTCTCTCTTCACCTTAAAATAATACATAATTTAGTAGATTAATTTAAATAACAGTATTCTCTCTCTCTCTCTTTTTTTCTTTTGCAAACAAAAGTCGGCAAAAGTGTGCAGAAGTTGGGACCCTCATACACTGCACATGGGAATGTAAAACGGCGCATTCGCTTGTGAAGACCACAAGGCTGTTCCTCTGAAGGTGGAACCTTTGACCTAGTGAGTCCACTCCTAGCTCGACACCCAAGATAACTGAAAGTCCGTGTCTGCACGAAAACTTTACGTGAATATTCAGAGCAGCATTATTCATAATTGTCAAAAAAGGAGAAGCAACTCAAATATCCACAAACTGATGAATGAATAAACAAAATGTGCTCTACCACATAACGGAACATTAGTTGTCAATAAGAAAGAATGAAGTACAGATACATGGTAAGTTCTGCTTCGTGATGGAAGCTAGTCACAAAAGACTACCTGCTGTATGATTTCTTTTATGTAAAATGTCCAGAATAGGCAACTCTGTAGGCACAGAAAGTAGATCGGGAAATGTCAGGGTTGGAAATGGAGATTACAGCTAAAGCGTACAAGTCTGTTTTGGGGGTTACGAACATGTTCTAAAATGGATTGTCGTTATGATCGCACAGGTTTGTAAATGTACTACAAACCACTGACCTGTACTTTAACTGGGTGAATTGTATGGTATGTAAATTATATCTCAATAAAGCTGTTCTACATTTATATTTAAAAACTGTTCCATGAAAACAAAAACAATTATTATGAGCTTGGTAGGCTATCAAGAAATATGTACTGAAAGAGCGCCCCCAAGGGCTTTGTGGCGATTTAAAAATAATACATGATCTGGGGCGCCTGGGTGTCTCAGTCGGTTAAACCTCCGACTTCGGCTCAGGTCATGATCTCACAGTCTGTGGGTTCGAGCCCCACATCCAACTCTGTGCTGACAGCTCAGAGTCTGGAGCCTGCTTCCGATTCTGGGTCTCCTTCTCTCTCTGACCCTCCCCTGCTTGTGCTCTGTCTCTGTCTCTCAAAATAAAATAAAGACATAAAAAATAATAATAATAATGCATGTTCATTTAAATTTAAACATGTCTTGTAGGAGTAGACAGTGGCGTTCCGCAGTAATGTCACATGATGTGTGTCCTCAGCTTAACCAACCCCGGAATCAAATGCTGAGGACTACAGACTTCCCAGGAGCACTGAGATACGGGCCTCAGTGCTCGAAGTTTCCCAACAGCCCCACCAGACAGGAATTCCTCCTCTGTGCCAATAGGACCAAACTATGGTGAAAGAGCCATCTGTGATGCGCTAACAGTGAGGACGAGTGTTAACTATCTCCCAAAACCCTCGGGGAGCCGACTGCAGACCTGCGGAGAAGCTCCAGGGGGACTTGGGGCCACCAGCTAATAAACGGTCACTTAGGTCCTAGAAACTGGGAGATGAACAACCTTCCGTTGTTGCGAAAGAAACTCCCGGAGCAGCCCCCGGTGGCATTTACTATTTATGGCCACACTTGAGCTGATAAGAAAAGAGTATGGAAAGGAAAAAAAAATAATTTCCAGGGTAAAAATGGAAACAACACTCAGGGTTGCAGGGGAGGGGACAAGGAATAAAGAGAGGTCTAAACTTGAGAGCTAGCTGAGGAGTTAGCCTGCTAGGAACTGTTAAAAGAGCCAAGGGGGGAAAAAAAGGATCCAAGTGGGCACTGAGGAAGGAGCAAGGTACAGTACTGGTGGCTTCAACAGCAAAGCAAATGAGCTCAACAGACAAGCTTCTTGCGAGCAGAAGTCCGGAACCTTGTGTTGCTTAGATGATCCTTTCAGGGAACCGTTTTCAAACCTTCCTCATCAGGGAACAAACTCCTCCCAAGAATAATTTAGGAAGCACGTTATTTTACGACTACATGAGCCCTGGATTTGCAAAGTTTGTTGTGAGGTTCCTTTGCAAAATGGAAGTAGGACTGTGGTACAAAACTGGAAAAGATTTATAGAGACATAGAGGCTCTAAGGTCCCACCCATAGGCTGGGCTCCTGGCTTCACATCTCTGCAGATTCATTAGGGTTATTTTGGAGATGATTCAATCCCGTCCACAAGAAAGCATCCTTGTGTTGAAACAACACAACTACAAACAAAAGTAGTGTATACTCCTTGTATAAAGGATAGCCAGGAGCTTCCGTGTATTTTATTGCATGGCATTTCTTCAAGTTTACTTATTTTGAGAGCGAGAGCACATGCACACAAGCAGGGGAGGGGCAGACAGAAGGAGAGACAGAATCCCAAGCAGGCTCTGCACCCACCAGCACAGAGCCTGATGCGGGGCTCAAACTCACAAACCATGAGATCACAATCTGAGCTGAGATCAAGAGTCAGATGGTTAATCCACTGATCCACTCAGGCGCCCCCGTTTCATCACATGTCTGAAACAGCTCTGTGAGACATATTTTACAGATGAGGAAGAAACTGTGGCTCAAAGCAATCAAGTATCTTTCCTGAAGTCCTGTAACGGGTAAGTGGGGCGGCAGTAGGATCAGACTCTGGGTCTACAGACTCCTTGACCACTCTTACCTTCACTACCCTACACTTTCCCAAAGTAAAACTGAAATCAATTGGTCCAGCCACAGAAGGCCTTCTAGAATTAAAAAAACAAAAACAAAACTGATGACATTTTAATAGAGATGAAAGATCACCATGAAACTCAGCAGACCAGAGGGAGAATACCAAGAGCATCAGACTTTGAAATATCTGCAAGTCAGGGACCCTAAGATAAGGACGATGTGAGAATTATTAGTCAAAATAAAAATATCAGTAACTACTGATATCTAGTCCGCCAAGCCCCACAGCTTTTGGCTTATATTGTTGCCTGCACTTAATGAAGAATAATAATGAAGAAGAATGAAGAAGATAAGAATTTGGGCTTTTGAATGGAACTTTTCTTAATGTTACGTGGTGTCTGATCTAAGCTATAAATGTTAGAACACGCCCCTAGAGTGGTCAGTTTTTGCTATAGCCGATGAATAAACAAAACCTAGAAGAAAAGTAATTGTAACACCTTTCGCCTTCTCTTACACAATCCACAGAGACCAGAGTAGAAGCTGTTGACTTTGTCATTGTATCTCTCGCAATAATTCTCGACCATAAATCTTCCTTTGTGTTCTGGGCAAATGTTCCTATTGTTTCTTCCCCTACAAACCCATCTGGCTAAGTTCCTATGGCTTTTAATGACACAAGGTCATCAAAGGTAAAACATCCCTGCACTTGGGGGCCCCAAGGAAAAGGAATATTTTGCTCTTGGAAACTTCTCTGTATCTCTAATGGCCGGCAGGCTGCAAACGTTTCAGAAGGAAATACTGGGTCACTATCTACGTGGGGTATTGGTCTGTCAGCTACAAGGAGAGGAATATTGGCCAGACAGGCAGGGCCCTATGTTCTACTGTGTCCTCTGCCACGAACCAGGTAGGTCACCTTCACCAAGGTTGCAGGGCGCTTGTCTTTGTTAAGAAACCCTCAGAGTAGATCATCCCTGAAGACCTCTCCAGCTGTAGGACACTTTGGCTCCCGGCTTTGCCCATTCTGGTGATTTCCTAGCTAGTACCTGTTTCTTGGTCACACTGCCGTCCACGGGGTCCACATATTCAAAGCAGTCTGTCTTGGCCACGCTGTAGACATGGTTCCCCACGGCGAACTGCTGGCCGGTGAAGGACTTGTCTGTGAGCAGGGCCTCCAGGTCCCTCATGATGTAGTACGTCGTCTTGGGCTCTAGCCCCTCATAGTCAAACCTGGTGAGGGAAGGCAGGACACAGGGTGAATGCAAACCTCATTGGAGAACTAGCGACTGGGTGGACGTCTCAAGGTCATCTAATCACTGGTTTTGTTTTCATGGAGGAATTACACAGAAAAGCACCCCACACCTGTTCCCACGTTCTTCTACCTGGCTCTTACAATCCAAGCCTGCTTCTCCCTGCCCTCACCTGCTACCTGGTCCGTCTAATGCAGGCCCTATCCAGTAGCCAAAGTGATCTTGCACAACTAAAGTCAAGTCATGTCCTTTCTTTTCAATCCCTCCTTGAGTGCCCATCACACTGAGAACAAGACTAGCCAAGGACCACAAGGCACTGTGGAATCCAACCCCCCCACCCCCTTGACTTTGTTCCTCTCTCACCCTTGTTCACTATGCTACAGCCCCAAGGGCCTCCCCTCCAGTCCTTAGAGGCACTTTGCCCTTTCCTGCCTTTGGACCTTTACTCTTAATCTTTGGCCCCTCAACTGGGTATGTTCTCCCCTTTGACTACGTGACCACCTGGCACATTCGTGTCCATCACTTTTCAAACTTAGTGTCCCCTTTCTCCAACCATCCATCTAAGATGCTTCCTTCTAGGTCTCCCTCTTCTCACCACGCTTTATATTTTGTTTCGGTAGTTATCCCGATCTGCATTTACTTTGTTTAAAATACTTGTCTACTTCTTTTTTTTTTTATTAAAGAATTACTCTTTTTTTTTTAATGTTTATTTTTGAGAGAGAGCGAGAGACAGAATGAGAGCAGGGAAGGAACAGAGAGAGAGGGAGACACAGAATCTGAAGCAAGGTTCCAGGATCTGAGCTGTTAGCACAGAGCCCCATGTGAGGCTTGAACTCACGAACTACAAGTTTATGATCTGAGCCAAAGTTGGAGGTTTAACTGAGCTACCCAGGTACCCCAATATTTGTTTACTTCTTATCTACCTTTCCTCACAAGAGCCACAAGCTACCACAAGCAGAGACTTATCTGTTTTGTTCTCCACTGCTTCTAGTAAGTGTTTACTTTCTTTCTTTCTTCCTTCCTTTCTTTCTCTTTCTCTCTCTCTTTCTTTCTTATTTACTTTTCGAGAGATAGAAAGAGAGAGAGCAGAAAAGGAGCAGAGAAAGAGGGAGTCAGAGAATACAAGCAGGCTCCACACTGTCAGTGCAAAGCCTGATGTTGGGCTTGAACCCACGAACCGTGAGACCATGACCTGAACAGAAATCAAGAGTTGGATGCTCAACTGACTGAGCTACTCATGTGCCTGAGTCATAAGTGTTTTCTAAGTATGGGATAAAAAATGGGAGGAAGGGAAGGGAGGAAGGAAGGAGGGAGCAGAATCAAGGGAGGTGAAGAGAAGGAGGAAGGGAGCTCAATGTACCATAAAACTCTCTTGGAAACTTGGAAGAAATACCACAATTGTTCCATTCAATAATATCCTCCTAGCCAAGAGTATCAGATGTAACAATGGGGCTGAGAAGTGATTAGGAAAAAAAAGACTAAAATAACACCTGTCTCATTTGTTGTGGGGTTTAAACACTATAATGCATACCAAGTAGTTGGTCCAGTGCCAGACATCATTTACTTAAAACTATTCATTGATTTTATTCTTAGTCACTACCACAGAGGAACTATGGGGTCTGTCCCAATGGGGGACAGTCTTGACCAAGACCTAATGGTACACCCAGAGGGATCTGTTTAAGAAAGTAGCCCTCAGAGGAGCAGCTTTGCCCAACTGGCGATGGTGGGATCTCCAGTTGGGCTCTGTGTAACCATGGGGACAGGATGGGAATTCTCAGTGAGCTGGAAGAAGGAAGACAAATCATTGTTACTATTTTTTCTTCACCCAAGATCTTTCAAGACTTTAAGTAAACATCAGGGTATTAGCCAAAATGGAAGACGTGGAATGGTGCCATTTCTAGCAATGGGTCCCCTGTCTCTATATCTCTTTGTTTTTATTCTCTTCCTCCTATACAGCTGTGCCCTCCCCAGCCTCGGAAACAAAACAACCAGGAACTCTCTCGGAACATTCTCAGCAGCGGATGTGTACTGAGCCTAAATTCTCTTAAGAGATAGTCTTTGGGGGAAGATGAAGACCCAACCAAGCAGAGAGGGGCATGGGGATGGGATACAGAGATCAGGATACAGAGAGGGTCTGAGATTTAGAAGTCAAGGAAAAAATTCACTACTGTGACAGACCACGTTCAGTCTATGGCTGAGGTCATCAGACCAGCCTGCCCGCCTGTCCAAATGTCCGTCTTCATAGGCAAGCAGACTCCAGCCCGCCGTCCCTTTGCTACGGCAACGACCCCCTCTGACCACAACACACTTTCTAGGGAGGAAATCTTTCAATGGTGAATTCCTTCTGGGGTCCACTCACACAAGGAAAATGCATTTGTGTTTTCAGATACAACTTCTAGCTCAGAAATAGTTAAGCCAAAATTGTTTATTTTCTTCTGCCCATCACAAAACACAACACAACACAACAAACAAAAAACAAAATGGCGAGATGTCATTTCCCAAGCATCTCTCAACTTGCATTTGCTGGAGCCTGAAAAAAAAAAAAGTGTTTACTTTTCATTCTACTTATTCTCTCCTCCCTATTTCTTTATCTCTGTGATCTTTTTGGACAGAAATCTGACACATAATTCAATGTCTTACAAGAATTTAAATCTCCATTGCATTATATTCTCTAGTATGGTATTTGTTATGAAAAAATTATCATGTAAGCTCTTGGCCACAAAAAAATGAACCATATTATAAATACACTTATCATGACACCATGTCTTCAAAACACTGGCAGAACACTAGATACTCATTGCACAGATTATGAGGAACACATCCCTGACTCAGAGTGAGTTCACTAAGCCAGAGGCTGGCAATCATAACATATTTTCACAGGTTGGACTGTTTGGAACAGCCTCATGCAATAGAAAGGCTTGCTATGCCAAAAAGGCCTGCAAAAATCAGGATTTTTTAGAACTTGTTAGAAATACTAGTAAGTAGAGGCGCCTGGGTGGCTCAGTCGGTTAAGCCTCGGACTGCGGCTCAGGTCATGGGTTCGAGCCTCGCATTGGGCTCTGCTGACAGCTCAGGGGCTGGAGCCTGCTTCGGATTCTGTGTCTCCCTCTCTCTCTCTGCCCCTCCCTGCTCATGCTCTGTCTCTCTCTGTCTCAAAATAAATAAAAATTTTTTTTAAAATTAAGAAAAAAAGAAATACTAGTAAGTAAAACAAATTCCAACCTGCCTTGAGAGTCTTTGTTTTATGGTACAAGGAATAATTTGAGGTGGTTTTTCAGGCTAGTACAACCTCTGCCTTCTTAACTAAACACAAACAGAGAATATGAGAGCACTGTCTACATTTCCCAGAGCGCCCTGATCCTTGAGACTGTGAGAAATCCTATCACAGGCTTTCTTATTCTCTGATATTTATCGAGCTAAATGACTTCTTAAGACAAGAAACGATCCCCTTATAAGGGAAGTTTAAAGCTTTCTTTCTGCTCCTTAAGCTCTTGAAACATAACCAAACATCCCAAGTAGTTAACTATTCATAAACAAAGCCAATGAGCCACAAGTTCTGTTTTCAGTACATAGTCTCTGAGAATCCTCCAGGATACCCTTGCCCCGTTCCCAGGTTCTCCACAGTTAGCATCTGCTCCTACTGCTGCTTCTTCAAAATCACGGCTTGGTACTAGGTACACAAGCCTAGCCTATCTAGGTACACATATCTAGCAGGCAACCGTGCAGCCAGAAGACTGCTTACTTCAAAAACAGGAAAGTGATATAGACTCCCAACCCTGAGCGCTTAGTTGCTGACTTTTTCACTTCCTCCCTCCCAGGGTAATGCTTCCGTTTTCTGTATCTCCTCCCGCAGGGACAAACTTTTAGCAAAATCTGGGGCTCCTGGACCATGTGGCCCCCTCGGAGGGTGGCAGCTCTGGCACCTTAAACACTGTTTGGACCATCAGTGGGAAAACAAGACAAAGGTAAGGAGAGGGTTACGGAAGCAGTCCAACCTTCACAGCTTTGGTCTCTGCCTCCCTTCCTCAATAATTATGGCTGGAGAACCAACAAGAGAAGCCCCTGATTGGATTACACGTTTCTCCTGGGCACCACAGGACTTTGAAGGTTTTGCAGTTCGGATTCCCTCTTGGGATAGCTGCCCACCTTATAGGGACTAATGAAAAGATTACAGAGGAATGTCACTAAGGGAGGGGAAAATTGTGCCTTCAGTTTGGGCGTCCTTGACATGACCCCCACCCACCTCTCAGGCTTCCAGCCCCCATGGTCCTCAGATTGTCCTGAAAGATGCCTCCTTCTTAGGGTTCTAGCCCACCAGTTTTCTTTAACAGTAGTGCCTCCAGGGCACTTATCCTTCTCACCTGCAATAATAGTGGCGGCCAAATTTGGCCCAGTGATCCCGGACAATTTCCTCCACACTCTGCTTCCGGGCAGCCAGAATGGAAAGCCAGACCAAGACAGCCCAGAGGCCATCTTTTTCCCGGAGGTGATCAGAGCCTAGGGGAGAAAGAAATATTCTGCTGAGGATGTGTTCCTGGGGGAAAAATAAAATCTCAGCAAACTTTGAAGACCAGTTAGCAATTGAATGTTTAAATGGTTGGGTATATTTATCCACTGTGATAAATATATGTCCCATAATACACTTGCATTTCCAAAAATAGACATCTGAAATTCAAATAACACAAAATAACATCAAAATTAAACTGAATTCCTGGAAGCTGTTAAAAGTACTGAAGAGCCAAGCTGACATTATACTACATTTGCCCAATGGTATCTTTCACTCATTAGATATTTGATGATCTTTACAATATACCAACCATTGGTCTAGGTGTTAGGGATAGAGCAGCGAATAAGATAGCTCTTTATTCATAAATCTTGATTTCAAGTAGGTCGAGATAGGAAACAAAAAAGTAGACAAGAGAACAGATGCATGAAATAAGGACAAGGGTACAAAAAAAAAAATAAACCGAGTGACAGCAGCATACACATGACAGCAGCAAAAATCACTTGACCTAGGGTAGTAGTTTATCTACACTAGGGTTAGCAGTGGCTTCCTCAAAAGATAGGTTCACTGAGAACCTGTGAATGTGACCTCTTTTGGGGTAACAGTCTTGCAGATATAATTAAGGATCTTGAGATAAGGTCATCCTGGATTACCCAGGTGGATCTTAAAGCCAATGAAAAGTGTCCCTGGACAAAGAGAAGACACAGAGATGAGAAATACAAAGCAGCGGGTTATGTAAAGACAGAGGCAAAGATTGGAATCATGCTACCGTAAGCCAGGGAACGTATGGAACCGTCAGAAAGAAGCAAGAATGGATTTCCCCCAGGGCCTTCAAAGGAAGGATGACGCCACTATCACTGTGATTTTGGACTCTAGCCTCCAGAACTGTGAGAGAATAAATTTCTGTTGTGTTAAGCCACCCAGTTGATGATAATTGGTCATGGCAGCCTTAGGTAATGGATACAGGTAGCCTCGGTCAGCTCCGCCGAGGTGATGACATCTGAGCTGACACTTGAGAAAGAGTCAGCCATGCTGGGGGGGTTGGAGACAAAGCATTTCAAGCCAAGGGACAGGAACCACAAAGTCCGTGATGCAGGAATCAACTGGGAAGCTTGGTCCTTCCAGCTACGCTATAGAAGGAGAGGCAGTCATACTGCGGCATTCGCATGAAAGAGGAGGGCGGACTAAACAGGTAGCTTTCTGTGCCAATAGAACCAGAAGAATGGGCGAGAGGCCCACTTAGGCACCTGCCTACTGGCCAATTCTCTCTGCAGTGAATAAAGCCCTGAACACAAAGGTACAGGTAGCAGTGGAAGGAACACAGTATAATGGGAAAAGCACGGGAAGGCTTTGAAATGAGGGTTTGAAAGCAAACTCTGGTACTTCCCAGATGTGTGAGAAGCTGTCGCAAAGCAATTAACCTTTCTGAGCCTCAACCTGTCATCTGCAAAATGGGGACACCATCACTCAGTTTGTGGGGTTGCCCTATCAGTTTAATCAAGTTCAGAGGGAAGGCTTGCGTTGTCAAGTCAGATGGTTCATGTTCAAACTCGGGATCAGTCACTTCCCTTTGTGTGACTTGCTGTTCTCATCTGCAATGTAGGGACAAGAGTGGCTCCTACCCCACAGAGTTGCTGTCAGGATGAAGCGATTAAACAGGCTCCGTATTGAGAGCAGGGACTGGGAGGTCACAAGTGGTGGTTGTTGCCATTGATCTTATCATTGGGAATTCACGCAAAGCACCAACAGGGCGCTGATTCCTTAATACATACTTCGAGGCCGACTGTTCTCAGTGAGTCATCTGATTTTATCCTCTGACACTACCAAGAGCTACACTGTAAGAAAGGGCACTGGGACCAGGGGATGGACCCTCTCCTCTTACAATAGAGCAATGAAAATGGACTACAGCACTCTTAGGTTTCCGGGCTAAGAAACGTGTATAGAAAATCAAAAAGGAAGATCTGATGTCACCCAGCTATTTAAACCTTGGAAATAGAATGAATTAATACATCAGTTAAAAACTGACAACTTCTCAATGAAGCTATGAGTCACTTAACTCTTCTTGTTACACTTACAGAGTCAAATGTTAAATGCTTTCCCTCGGGAAGAGAAACATACAACCTTGAGAGGGCAGAGGCGGTATTTAAAAGGAAAAACGATGACTTTTTGGCTCTTCCTACTGCTGATCAATGATCTGCTGGTGACACTTTGAGGTTGCAGCCACCCCTCGGTTCAGAGAAGCTGAGGAATGAATCATCACATGGGCGGGGGCGGGACTCCAGTCTTATCTAGCGAACTCTTCACACTGCTACAAAAATGGACGAGGTCTGGAAGACGCCGGGTTAGCTCCGTGGCTACGTGCCCAAAAAACAAGTCGAGGAAACCCTGCCCAGTGGGATCATTTCAAAACCTTTTGTCCTTTTATAGCTGAAAAATCACTTTTATTTACTGGCTAGAGAAAAATACTCTTTTGTTTTAAAACATGGGCTCCGCATAACTTGCATGCCCAGCTGGATTCCATTACCTGCAGATAGAACCATTAGATGCTATTAACTCAGTAAGATAAGATGTCATGATTTAGTGGTAGAAGAGACGTAAAGTTCTTTGAGCAGGATTGGAAAAAAAAAAAAACGACCTCAACCATTTGCAGCTAACTTCGTACTAGATTGTGAGTTGGCCTAGATATCCTTGCCTACAAGTTAAATATTTGCCAAAATTCATCAGGGCCCATGATCTAATAAAATGAACTGTGCTCTTCGTAGCTCTTTGAGGTGGGGACAGAGACGCTGATGACGTTGTAATCACACATGTTTCCAGTGGATGCTCACAGTATGCCTTGGAGAGCGTTTTGGGGCTACAACCCTTCTTTCAATAATTCTTTAAAGTAAAGGAACTATAATACCGTATCAGTAACAGGTAAATTAAACAAGGAATACAGATAACACACACAGCTATCAAATGGTTTTCTGAGACCCCACCATAAACAGGGCAAAAACAGGGGAGAAAGGTTCGAACTACCTATTTATAAGTACACTAATGTACTTCATATTTAAAAATATCTTATGAGTCAATGAGAAAAAGAGAAATTCCAACAGAGAACTGTGTAGAAGGGCACACGTGAGCGATTTTTAAGAGAAAAATATCAATAGTTAACATCTGAACAAATGGTCAGTCTCAGTGGAGTCGAAATCCACAAAACAGGATAATGTTTGGGGACCGTCAAACGAGCAAAGATCAGGGGAACGGAAATGACAGCGAAGTGCCAGTTTAAATGTGTACAGTTTGAGAGAATAATTTGGCAGTAATAATGAAGAATCTTAAAGTATCACCCAGCTTTGGACCCAGCTAGTCTATTTTTTTACCCTTCCGTCATAAGGACATTTGCTAGAGCAGCTAAGGAAGGAAATTTGGAAAAATAAGTGCTAACTGCTAAACATCAGGATAATTGTGAAAAATCCATCCAAAAGCTTACTGTGCAAAGAAGTGAAGAAAGAGAAGGATGTTCATCCAGTGTTCATAAATGGAAAAAATCGGTTTACTGAGAAGGAATATTCAGTATATTTTTGTAAAAATATATAGGTAGATATAAGTGTGGGCACAGGTAAAGAACAGGGTGAGCACCAAATCACTAATGATGATTATACCAAAGCGGTGGACTCACAGGTGTTTCCTTCTTCTGTCCTATTTCCACAAGAGATATGTCTTTTTTCATTGTAAGAAAAAAATAAAATTCTTCAGTTTTCAGTGGTGTGTAGAAACTCACATTTGAAGCCATTCAGTTCCATTTACCAAAGAGCTAGTTGGGATATGAAAGGGATCGCCACCCCTTAAGAACAGGTGTGAACTTTGAACCTATCAATCATCCCATTTCTTTGAGTAATAGCTTAAAATTTTTTTTAATGTTTATTTATTTTTAAGAGAGAGACAGAGTGCAAGCGGGGAAGGGGCAGAGCAAGAGGGAGACACAGAAGTGGAAGCAGGTTCTGAGCTATCAGCACAGAGCCCTACATGGGGCTTGAACTCACAGATCATTACCTGAGTCAAAGTCGGATGCTGAACCAGCTGAGACACCCAGGAACCCCGACTGATAGCTTTTTAGAACATAGAGACTGAATATGACCATCCTTCATGTGGGTGTCACAGGATTAGAATCAGGCAGGTCCTGTAAGGTTTTAGTAACTAACAGAAAGTGAGGATGGGGAACAGAGTGTGAAGCTGAGCTGTCAACCTTGGCCTTGGGGGAAGCTGCTGCGGCTATTTTTTAGCCTGCCTTTAACCTCACAGCAAAAAGGAATGAAAAGTACAGGGCATTCCCATATACTCCCTGTCCCCACACAAGCACAACATTCCCCACTATCACCAGCCCCACGCTGGTGGGACATTTCTTATAACTGTTGAACCTACACCCATTCATTATCGTCACCTGAAGCCCATAGTTAATGCTACGGTTCTCTCTTGGTGAACATTCAATGATTTCGACAAACATGGCGAACTACTGATCTTTTTGCCATCTTCATAGTTTTGCCTTTTCCCGATTATCATACAGTTGGGCTCACACAGAATGGGGCCTCTTGAGTCTGGCTTCTTTCGCTTAATAATACGCATTTAATAGGGCATCTGTGTGGCTCAGTCAGTTAAGCGTCCGACTTCAGCTCAGGTCATAATCTCACAGTTAGTAAAGTCAAGTCCCATGTGGGGCTCTGTGCTGACAGCTCAGAGCCTGGAGCCTGCTATGGATCCTGTGTCTCCCTCTCTATCTGCGCACACCCCCCCCCTCCGCCACTTGCTCTCTCTCTCTCTCTGTCTCTCTTGCTCTCTCTCTCTCAAAAATAAACATTTAGAAAACATAGATTTTGGGTCCCCCCATGAATGTTCATGGCTTGATAGCTCATTTCTTTTTAGCACTGAATAATAACAGTACAAGTTCTGAAACCTGCTTCCTCTGGAACCCTGGCCACCTGGTTGAGGGCCTTGCCAGGAGCTTTCAGCCATGTTCCCGAAGCCCCTGAGTACCATTCACCTTGCCTTCGTCCATCCAGGCGGGGCCCTGTCCAGAGCCCAGAGAGGCAGCCATTCCGGCCCAGACATCAGAAGAAGGGCGCTCAGCTCTTTCCCACCACACCTCCAGCAAAAGTTGGTACAAAAAAGACGGTTTATTTTTTTCTCATTGGAAATCTCCCTTTCCCTTCCCCCCAAATTCAACTTTGCATTTTCTCAAGCTTTAAAAAAGCCTTACTTTGAGTTGGCAGTACACCAGTAAGGATAGTGGCCCCACAAGAGAAAAGGGGAAAACAAAGAGAGTACTCAATCATCTCAAAGGAATTTTCTTCCAATGGAAATCCCAGCAGGGGCAAATCAACTCAACAAAATATCACACATGTTAGTAACAGATCATCTCTGCCAAGACTTCGATCAGGAAAGCCTGGATCTGTCAAGTAGGAAAACAGAGATCATTTTGCACCTGTTGCAGGCCCCAAGCTGAAACAGGGGTTAGTGATTCTTAATCTGGGCTACCTATTAGAATCTCCTAAAGACCTTCTGAAGAACAGCAAGGCTCAGGCCTCATTCTGGACCATTAAAATTAGCATTTCTAGCAATGGGACCTGGGCATCAGTATTTTTTCTGCAAGCTCCTTGGATGACTCTCATGGGCAGCCAGGGTTGAGAGCCGCTGCTTTAGAAAAAGAGCAGTCAAGACAGTTCCATATCAGGGGTAGACTGCCCAGGGGTAGTGAATTAGGCCTCTTCCTCTTTTTGTTCAAGTTCGGTCATAAAAGAAAGCAGGCCGCCGGTCTATAGTTCAGCGGATGTCATTGGCCTTCCTCAAGTGGGTGGCTTTTGCTGAGATAGCATCAGTATGATGGCTTCTCCCCGCCCCTTTTGTCTCAAAAACAAGGGTTTTGCCAGCTCTGGGGTAACCAACTCATCCCCATTTGCCTGGGACCTTGCTGATTACAACAGTAGAATGTCCCGCATCCCAGAAAACCTTGAGCCCCAGGCGCACCAGGACGGCTGGTCACCTCATAAGAAAGGCCACTAGCCCCAAGAGGTCCCTGATGGGTTTGAGGACAGGTGCACCTTCAGCACCTGCCACAGCACACGCAGCTCCTGGAACCAGCGACGGCAGGAGGTCCTGCACCTGCTATTGAAGGAGGTTTACAAAGCGAGATGAATTCCGTTCTACGAAGAGAACAGCAAGTCACCAAGCACTGTGCTCAGTACGTGATACACCTGTTATCTAATTTTCATGATGAGGTTGCTCTTTTTTACAAATAAGAGATGGTGGGTAGGCCATTTGTCTGAGGTCACACGGCAACTAAGTGGTGAAAACAAGCCTCAGACCTGGGCAGTTTGGCCTCCCACTGAAGGACTTCACCACTACCAGAAAGCCCAGGACGCGAGCGTCCACTTCTTCCTCCTCACACTGGACAGTCAGGAAAACACTGGACAGTCGGGAAAAGTAGCCAATTTCCCTCTGCTTTTCTGCTCATATCAATTCATCCTTTCCATTTACAGCTGAAGTTTTCACTAATTTGCAGTGAAATTCTTCCCTTCCTGTTCTAATCCACTGACGACAAGGATTTGTCTTTTCTAACTAGCGAGTTAGAAGGAAAATCCGGGAGACACCGTTTGCAGGTCAATCTGAGATTTGAAAACATGGCCATAGAATTGTGACAGGTTGCTTTTTTTGGGGAGGAGGTTCCCATGTCTCAAACTGCTTACATTCAGCTTTTTAAATCTTGCCAAAAAGCAAGGCTCATGGAAAAATCATCACTTTTCCATGCTTAAAAAGAAATGCTTTTTTAAAAAGCAAATGCTCTAAAAATTTTTACCAATTGGAGAACACAACTATTCAGTGTATAAGCCGGTCAGGATATATATCTCCAGTATGTGAGAGCCAGCTGTCAGCTCAGAAAGGTAGGATGGCAGTAACTAGCAGATGTAGAATGAGCAGTGGCCAACACTATGTAGCAACATCATACTTGATGATGATGGTGATGATGACGACAATGACGATGACAATGATGACAGTGTTTGATACAAACATACTGCAGGACATTTGACTAATATCCTGACCATGGCTACACCCACTAAGCTCCTTGAGGGAAGTGATGGTGTCTGAAATTACTTCTCACTCTCTGAGCCCTGGCTCATAGAAGGTACACAGAAAATATTCGTTGAATGAATACATGAAGGACCGAGTGAAACTCTAATATGTAGCTTCATCTAATTCACTGGATTCACTCCTCACCAAAAGTAACTAGCTAGCTAGAAGCAACCTGGAATGTTATAATGGGAAAAAAATGTAACAGATCATCCCATTGAACATTCATCTTATCAATGAGGAAACTGAGGCCCAGAGAAGCAAAGCAATCTGTGTAAGGTGGTTCCACCACACAGAGGGGGAGTCAAGATTGGGGCCAGGTCGGTTCATTCCTGCTGCTGTGCTAGTTACATGACAGTGTTCTCCCAAGTCCCCTGATGTTCATGCCACCCCCGTCGAAAAGAATAACCACGTGGGAGTGAATGGCCCCTCTGCATTTCCATAAACATGGACGGCAGAGTATGAAGGAGCCTGTGAGACTGGGTTTGAAAGCTGATTCTGTCAGTGTTATCTTGGCCATTGACTTTTGGCTTGATCTTCTTCCCTAAACCTCAATTACCTAATGGTCCGTACTTTATTGTTGGAAGTCTCCGTGAAATAATGTATAGGACGCCCTAAGAATGGTATCTATCACTTAGAAGGTGCTCAATAAATAAAAGGTATTAGCACTATTTCATTAACACGTGCCCCGAGGCAGTCCAGCCATCCATCCCAGAGGAGGTGAAAGCATTAACAATATGGCGGCTGGTCGGCTAACACAATTCCCTCAGGAGCACAGAACCACAGGAAGGTAAGACACAGTGGGGTCTCCTAACTCAAACATCCCATCCTCTTTCTTCATCACCAATGCTCATGAGAAAACATAACTCCCCAAGAACTACTCCTTGACAGATCACGAGCTGAACCGCTAATTTCTCCACAGGGTTTAAATTTTTTTTTATGTTTTTTATTATTTTTGAGAGACAGAGAGACAGCGTGAGCAGGGGAGGGTCAGAGAGAGAGGGAGACACAGAATCTGAAGCAGGCTCCAGGCTCTGAGCTAGCTGTCAGCACAGAGCCCAATGCAGGGCTCAGACCCACAAACTGTGAGATCATGACCTGAGCCGAAGCCAGACGCTTAACGACTGAGCCACCTAGGCGCCCCTCCACAGGGTTTAAAGTCTGCAACCACAGGACATGACGACTGTAGTCATTATACTTTGCTCTCAGAGGAGCCACCTAGCAGCTACCAGAGAGCAGATGGGGAAGCCCCCAGAAACAATTTTAGGAACAGCAACTTAAAAATTAAATATCAAGGGATGGGCCCCCTTGTTAAGCCTCTTAGTAGTCACTGTGAAAAGAAACCTGTAGTCTATCTGGACTCCTTCGATCTGTGGCTGAGGACAGTCCCAGAATGCACTGGGAAGTGTGGACACAGGCTCCGAGGCTCACTCCTTTGCTTCCACTTCACACGTAGGCATCACATACACCCTCTCTTGCTACCTTTCATCAGCTTGGAAGATGAACTGAAAGGTCAATGCAACTAAAACTGGGGAGAGCCCAAGAAAAGGATTTCATATGATAGAGACATTCTTCTCATTCCGGGTGGAGAGCTGTTTCCGAGGACAGAGGTAGACACTTTGTGGGAGGGTCCAGAAGGGAGTTTCCGTTTTCAGACTTTATGAGGAGGCTCCTGGGGATGTCAATCACGGCCCCTCTGCGCTGTGGTCTAGCCTAGATTGAGTTGCGCATGGGCACACAGCCTGTCCCAGTTAGTCCAGTGGGGAGACTGCTCTCCCAGCTCCGATAATGCTGTCACCACAGCCTTCTCGCATCTATTACCCAGCCAGATTTACACAAACTGGCCACTAACAGGAAAAAGAAATGTTGTAGAACCTCAATTATTTGAAATGTGTATGTCTATGGGGCCCTCTGCTTCTGTCCTAGAGACTGAACCAAAGTGGAAACAGCCCAGTGTTGAGTTAGTGATCATCTAGACAGGAAATGGATGAAAATTTGCCTTTATTTTCCCTTTTGAAAAGTGTACAATATTAAGTAACATCACGGTATAAATAAGAGACCATCAAACCTATTCAATATCTGTTCAACAGCAAAACTGGGAACCCAGTGTTGAGTTAGAATGTACACAGGTCTTGTGTGAAATATAAACAAAGGGAAAGGCAACGCCCTGAAAGTGTTATAAACTATATAACTATTAGGGGAAAAAATTTTCCTTTCATAAAGCAACTGGAGAAGAAGTCAATATTATAAACCATAAGACAATAGAGCGGAGAATGTCTAGGTCGAAGGCTGTAAGAATTTAACACATACAAAACATCACTAAAGCTAGAACCCAGCCCACTGTTGAGCACGTGGCTATTTACATGCTGTCGGCAACCATACACACACACAGGAAATAAATATGCAAAAAAGCAAATTAAAAATACTTAATACTATTTAAAATTTTAAATCCCTTCATTAACACAAGTTTGGGAAAGGAGTCTTCCTAGAATTCTGTACTTTGTTAGCTAATAATTTGTGCTAATCCTTACATGATGACTGAAATTATCCAAACTTTATTTTTAAATGTTATGTAACTCCGATTTTACTGTGATTCATAAAACCCCTCCCTACCCCCTTTCAACTGGTCTATACTTGTGTGGTTTTGTTTCAAGGAATTTTCCCAAATCTTGGGATAAAAATGCCCAGATCTCCAGAAATACATCCACTCAAAAATGCCAAAAATGTAACTACTAACAATGCAAAGAAAAAAACCAAAATGTAAATTCTTCGTTTCCTCCTTATTTCTTTCTTTCCATCCATCTACTTTCCATCCATCTTTCCAACCTTCCTTCTATCCTTTATTTCTTCTTCCTACCTTAACTTCCATTCTTTCATGCCTCTTTCTATCCTTCCACCCATCCTGCAAACATTCACGGCCTGCCATATATCAAAGAAATAGAGTTGAACAAAATAGTCATGGCCCCTGCCCTTGGGGCATTTAGAATTTCTGCATGGCAAGCAGAGGGATTGAACCTCTCTCAAAAATTAGAAATTTCTTGTGACATGGAATACACACATACTCTGGGTCTCTCCCTTTTGTGCAGGAGGCTGAGCAGATGTAAAAATAGCCAACTTCAAGAGCACCAGGCCAACTTCCAAAGTTCACAGTGGACAAAGTTGGTGTGACAATGATGGACAAGTCATATTGGTGCCGGGAGACCTGGATTCAATTCCAAATGTTCAAAAAGAAATGGGTGCATACAAAAAGCACAGCAAGGCTCTGGTACACACTGCTTGTTCAAAGAGATTATTATTATTGTGAAAAACTCAACAGAGAGCACATTCTTGGAAAACAATAAACATTGTTGTATTGCTCGATTTGAAAAATTTGTATGGCTGCTGACATTAGCTTTTTTAAAATATAAAATAGGGGCGCCTGGGTGGCTCAGTCGGTTAAGCCTCCGACTTCGGCTCAGGTCAGATCTCATGTTCGTGGGTTCAAGCCCCACATCAGGCTCTCTGTTGATAGCTAGCTCAGAGCCTGGAGCCTGCTTCCGGTTCTGTGTCTCCTTCTCTCTCTGCCCCTCCCCGTCTCATGCTCTGTCTCTCTCTGTATCAAAAAAATAAATAAAACGTTAAAAAAATATATAAAATAAAAATAATAGAAATTTTCAAGATGGTGTTCAAGCTTGGAGCTCGCCCAGGCTTTCATGAACATAGTAATTCTTCTGTGTTGCCTGCAAGGGGAGAAGCTTTGGGCTGCGACAATTCAAACATTCTCAAAATGGTACAATTTCTTAGAAAATTGATGTCAATGATAGAAACCAATAGAACATGATCAACAAATGCCAAAAAGTCTTCCAAAATTTTGGTTTTATTTATCTAAGCTTTAGTTGCTTCATGTATCCCCTTTTGTGTATGAGAACAAGTCCAGATTCCTTCAAAGCTGAAACTTTAGGAAAGTAGCCAGAATGCCATTTAGATGAATAGGTTTCTTCTCTTCAGGTATGAGAATTTATAAAACATCCCTTCTCTCTACAAAGTAGTTTTTCAAGGCCCTTGCCAGGAAGTGGGGGAGTACCTGGTCCTAGCACAAAAGATGATCTGGCTTCTTTAAGTGACTGGTTCTCTGACAGAGCAATATATACAGGTTTCCACTTGTCCAGGATCTGGACCTTTCCATAGAAGAGAAGCTTGAACTCTGATCCTATTTCCAGCTTGTTACTTTGGAAAGTTCTAGGAGCTCAAAAGGCTGGCATGGGAAACTGCCACTCAGGATATATCTTGCTATCTTGGAAAGAAAAAGCTTAACATTCTTGCGCCTGAGTCAGACTCATATTTTCATGTTCTCTTGGCACTGAACTACGCATTCCTAGTTGGTACACAGCTCCATGCCCCAGGGACACAGAAAAAGGCCTCCACTCCAGAAAGCTTGGATACTTTCAGAAGCACCTCCCCAGTCTCAGGTCTAAAACCTTTCCATCTGTCACCTTCTCCTCCCTTAGTTAGCTCACTTGTTTCTGAAAATCATGTCTCAAGGTAGGTAGGGAGGTCCTGTGATCAGCTGACTTTTACAGAGAGGACCTGAGGGTCAGAGAGGCCATGAGGCCTGTTTGTAACTGACAGGTAAGGGTCTTGAATATACTCATCAGCCTCACATTTTGGGGCCTCTAGACTTCCTGGACCACACCCCCTGGCACCTCAAGCATACTCTTTCTACCGTTCCTAAAGAAAACAAAAATACTGGTTTTCATTAGAACACTATATTCTACTCTTGACAGCACATCAAAATCACAAGGGCCCCTGGGTGACTAAGTCGGTTAAGTGTCTGACTCTTGATTTCAGCTCAGGTCATGATCTCATGGTTCATGAGTTTGAGCCCTGCATAGGGCTCTGCACTGTCAGTGTAGAGCCTGCTTAGGATTCTCTCTCTCCTCTCTTTCTGCCTCTCTCCCACACATGGACGTACACTCTCTCACTCTCAAAAATAAATAAACTTTCAAAAACCAAATAAGGATATTTATTTAAAATGCAGATTCTCAGGCTCCACCTTTCCCAATATTCCAAGTAAGGGTAGGATAGAAAATATGTATTTTCAGCAAGTGTCCCAGGAGATTCCGACATACTAGCTCAGTGCTTCTGAAAAACTGGCATTAATATAGCCCAGATTAAGAGCAGAATGAAGCTGTCTTCTTCTTGCAAGACTGAGCGGTCCGGCTACTCAGGCCCCCTAACAGTCCTTTACCACTGAGTGCTTGGAGAGTAGAATTAGTCATTGCTTTCATCAGAAAGACGGATGGGCATGGTGGAAAAGGGCACATGGCGTGGGGCAGGAAACAGTCTTTCAGTTCAACTGTAATGTAATTCACGAGGGGACATTTTCCAAGCCCTGGCGGCCTGGGTGAGTCACTTAACTTCCTCTGGGCCCAGGGGCTTTATCTGTCAAATCAGGCTAATGAGGCTAATGTCACCTGAACCTGAAGAATGGTGGAGGAAGCAATATCTTGTGCTCCTTAAAAGGAAAAATGATAACTAAGTATGACTACGAGAGACTTTTAAAATTCCCTTCTGGCCAGCCTACAAATTTCAATCTGTCTGAAAGTAAAGTTTGCTGAGAGGGGTCTGTGAGCAGGGGAGCCTGGATGGCTCAGTCGGTTAAGTATGCAACTTTTGGTTTTGGCTCAGGTCATGATTTCATGGTTTGTGAGTCTGAGCCCCACATCGGGCTCTAAAAGGTGTCTGCAAGCAGATGTCCCTCCACTGAAGAACACTGTTTCCTAGTTCCGGTCAAATCATGCCCCAGTGTCTAGGCTAGGCAGGTGGAGGGCTTCCTGAACTGGCCTCTCCCCACCTGTTTCCGGTACTCTTGACAATCCCCCCTCTAACCCACCCTACACATCGGAGGTTTGCCTATTTTCCTAAGTAAGTCTTTATGGAAACACAGCCTTCCTTACTCATTTATGTATTGTCTATGGCTGGGTTTGCACTACAGTGGCAGCGTGGAGTAACCATGAAAGAGGCAGCGTACATCCTCGTAGTCTGCAAAACCTCAAGTACTTACCATCCAAGCCCTTTAGAGAAACGTTTGCTGACTCCAAGATAGGCCAGTCTTTTCTAGAAAGTTTTGCCCACAACCCACAATAAGCACACAGTATAAGGAGACGGAGTACACGCATAGATACTTGAGTGCATATTTATATAGACATACTTCTCAGAATAAATATTTACCGTTACTAGACGCAACGCATTCCAACAGGTTTCTAGTCTACTCCATTGTGTTTCAAAAGCTGTTCATGACATCTCACTAACCTCATGACCCCAAATGAGTCTTGATTCATATTTGGGAAACACCTCTTTGGACAAACAACTGGATACTGGTAACATATGTCCGCTGCTCCCCGACCTCTTTTTTTTTTCTTGGCATCGATCCCTCCATTTGGCAAGGCCGGGCCCTTTCATCTCTGTGTACAAGTCCTTCCTGTTCTTCAAGAACTAGCCCAGCTCCCATCTCTTTCTCGAAGTCTCCTTTGAACCTCCGATCCTGAAGTATTTTCACATCTCCCGCAGTGACTTTTCTGTTCCTCCATTGTGGAAACGCAAAGTTTCTGCATTGTCTGTGCATCTTTCTAATGATGTAACCAAAGAACTGTGATCTTAAGCACTTGTATTCTAAATACCTTCTAGTTCAGGGCCTTGTACTCTGTAAGTACTGAATAAATGTTTATTAAATTGAAGTCAGCAAATATTTATTACTAAGAGTATAATATGGCTTATGAATGTACTATTGTATCCTGCAATTTTAAAGACTATAAATATATGGTATATTGTAGGCACTCAATAAGTGCTGATAAGGACAAAAGAGAGAGGGAGGGATAAGCTGGGCTTGCCAGTTTCCATTCCAGTTGCTAGACTGGTGTTATTTTAATAACTGGCAGGGAGAATTATGATATATAATATATAATGCCTGATCTGTTGAGTCACAGTCACTGGTTTAAACACAGAGAACACCAAAGAGGAAGGAAACTGTCAGATGTGTTAGGGCCTCAGCAGAGAGAAGGTGTCACAGCTTTGTCCAGCCGAAGCACAACTGCCAGCCATACATTCAGAATCTAATCAGTAGCACTTGAGAGAGTTTGATATGGTCTCTCTTTTCCCAAAGGAACAAAAATGCATGTCATCCCTCTCAGACCATTAACAGTAAAGCTATTAGGGTCTAACCAGTTTAAATAAGAGAAGAAAATTGCCCAAGATGAATTTCTTCAGGAACCCCAACGTATCCTGAAATACTGTCATTATGACCAGTTAAAGTGTTTTACTGCAATCTATTTGAACATGACCAAATAGGACTTATTCTCAGGAATTCAAGGATGGTTTGATATCAGCAAATCAATCATGATATTTTGTTACATTCATAATAAAATAGAAAAGAAAGTATTAGTATATCACTAGATCCTGAAAGGGTACCTGATAAATCTAATAGTTGTCTCTAATAAGATTCTAACTAAAATGAGAATAGGAAAAATTATCTACATAAACCTGATAAACACTTTACCCACATCAAAAAGCAATCACCAAAACAGATGGTAAAATATTAAATCCATTTCCTTTAAAGTCATGAATTATCACAATTATTATTATTTAATATAATTTTGAAAAATATGCCTGATACAATAAGAATATGACATAAAAAGTATAAATTCTAGAAAAGGAAACATAAAAAATCTTTCAGTCATAGATTATATGACTTATACCTTAAAAAATGATAAGAGATTGTAGAGTTTTAAGAAAAGAAAATGCTAGAAGAGAAAATATCTATTCATAATAGAATGTACTAAGGTGGTTGCACACCAGAGAAAAGGCATATTAATCAATAGCTTCTCCTTATATAAATATGCCCCAAAGAAATTAGAAATAAAAGTGAGAGTATCAATATTAAAATCAAAGCCATTAAAAGCTCTGTAGGACATATGGCCCAGTTTCTTCAATTAACAAAGGAAAGACCGTGTGAAAGGGAGATAGATTAAAAGATACTTAAGAGAGGGGACATCTGGTTGGCTTAGTCACCAAGCATCCAACTCTTGGTTTTGGCACAGGTCATGATCTCAGTTTGTGAGTTCAAGCCCCACATCAGGCTCTGCACTAATGGTGTGAGTCTACTTGGGATTCTTTCTCTCTCTCCCCCTCTCTCTCTCTCTGCCTCTCCCTGCCCCCTTGCTTTCTCTCTCTCAAAATAAATAGATAAACATTTAAAACAATAAAAGATAGAAGATACTCAATAGAGATCAATCAGTTATAATAGTAGGATCTTTGGATCCCAATTAGAAAAAAAAAACTATTAAGGAAGGGGTGAGAATAGGAGAAAAATTACTAAAGAATTACTTTTGGAGTTCCACTTCTGCATTTCTGTTTAGGATACAGAATCTCCAAGAGAATACTACTCTTATCCCAGTAATAAGCCCAGAAACCTACCAAATCATAGACTTTCTTGAACTCATCAGAAATCTGTGGTATCAAGGCAAATAAAGTGAATTATAAAAAATGACAACCCCTTTCAAGATGAAACAGAACACAAAACGATCTCCCCTTCAGCAGAGCACAGGAAAAAGAGGATACCTCCATAGAAGTGAAAAATAAGAAGTCACAAGAGTCTCAACAATTCTTAAAGGCCAAGTATCGCTGGTCATGTTAGTTTAAAACTGCTTGGAGTCCCAGATACAAGGGACACACTTCCCAGTGATTTCCCACAAGCCTTCCCTGGGTGGTCACAGAAAAGACCGGAAATAGAGAGACACATGGTGGTGCAGTCACGTAGGTAATGAGCAGCTTCTGAGACACAAGCATGAAGCCCTTCCAGTTCCCCAAACCTTTCTTTCATAGGAAACAAAAGGCTTAAACTTGGAAGTACAAGTTGCAAACTCTCTCATCCCAAAAGCCCATGCAAGAAATCCATTGCTACTGGAATAGGAATTGAAGCAGAAACCCTCTCTCCTTGGAGTTCAAGCACCTGATGATAGAGGTCTATCTTTGATCACAGACGTGGTAACCACTGAAAGGGAAACACTGCAAACTCTCCTCCAGCACCCCTACCTTCTTTCAGCACACAGTAAAATACCCCACTTCTGGAAGAATTTGAACCCTGTGCAACACTAAAAATTATAATAGAAACAATAAAATCCAAACGCAGCTCACCTCCTGGTTAAATTTAACCTTGCACAGTAATGGTCAGATAAAAGAAGGGATAAGCCCACCTCTGTGTATAAATGTTATCTGAGTCTTTACTGTTCTTATATACATACTTTCTAGCCTTCGATAAAAAATTATGAGATACACAAAAAGTGCAAAAGAGTAAACCATTGCTTTATCAAGAGATAAAGCAGTCAAGAGAACCAGAGTCAGAGATAAGCTGGATATTGCAAATAACATATAGGGAGTTTGAAATAACTCTGTTTAATATGTTAAATGATCTAATGGAAAAGATAAATTCATACATAAGCAGATGGGGAATTTTGTCACTGAGATGAAAATTATATAAAGAGTCAAAGAGAAATGCTAGAAGCAAAAAGTCAGTATCAGAGATGAAGAATTCCTTCACTAGGCTCATCAGAAGATTGGACACAGCTAAAGAAAAAATCCATAACTTAAAGATAATGACATTAGAGATGATCTAAACTGAAACACAAAGGGGAAAAAAGTAAACAAAACTAAACAGCACATGTAAGAGCTTTGAGACAACATATGGTCACAAGTCATCTAACACATGTATAATCAGAACCCCAGAAGGAGAAAGAGAGAATGGGGAAGGAGAAATATTTAAAACCTAACAGAGGGCCATAGGGAGGGGAAGGGGGAGAGAGAGTTGGGGAGAGAGAGGGACACAAATCATGAGAGACTACTGAATACTGAAAATGAACCAAGGGCTTAAGGGGGAAGGGGAGGGGCGGAAGGGAGGGATGGGCATGGAGGAGGGCACTTGTGGGGAAAAGCACTGGGTGTTATATGAAAACCAATTTGACAATAAGATATTATAAAAATCATTAAAACAAAAACATAATGGCTGAGCATGTTCTAAAATTAATGAAAGACAATAAGCAATAGATCCAAGAATCCAAAACCCAAGCAAGGTTAAGTAAGTACCTAGATATATTATAATTAAACTGTTGAAAATTAAATATAAAAATAAATTACTGAAGGCAGCCAGAGGTAGAGATTGAGAAGAATTTAAACACCGAGGAACAAAGACAAGAAGTGGAGCACCCTTCTTAGAAAGCATGGAAGCCAGAAGACAATGAGGAAACATCTTTAAAATACTGAAAAAAGAAACAAGTTTTTCACAATTTAGGTGTGAGAATGGTACTATGGTATAACATATTTTTTCCTCAGTAGCCCTTGTACTTAAAGATTCACACTAGGGAATGTTTCACACTAATCAGAGAGGAAAGCTCACCTTAGAGATGAAAGTAAAGATAAGGCAAGATTGACCATAAATTGATGATGGTCGAAACTAGGTGATAGCAAATGGGTTTCTGATATGATATTCCCTCCATTTTCATACATTTTTTAAATTGCCATAATAGAAAATTATGTAAAAAATGGACATTTTAAAATACTTTTATTTGAGTACAGCTGACACACAATGTACATTAGTTTCAGTGATTCAACCTCGCTCTACGTTATGCTATGCCTGCCCCAAATGTAGCTACCACCTGTCTCCATACAGCGCTATCACAATGCCATTGTGGTCCCTATGCAGTGCCTTTCATCCCTGTGATTTATTCATTCCATAACTGGGGACCTGGATCTCCCACTTCCCTCCACTTATTTTGCCTGTGGCTCCCCCTCCTCCTTCCCTCTGGCAACCACCAATTTGTTCTTTGTATTTAAGTCTGGGTTTGGGGTGGGGTACCTGGGTGGCTCAGTTGGTTAAGTGTCCGCCTCTTGATTTCAACTCAGGTCATGATCTCAATGTTCATGAGTTCAAGCCCCACGTCGGGCTATGCACTGACAGTATTAAGCCTGCTTAGGATACTCTGTCTCCCTCTTTCTGCCCCTCCCCAACTTGCTCTCTCTCTCTCTCTCTCTCTCAAGAATAAAGAATTTTAAAACAGAAGACTAAAGGGTGTTTTTTACTTTTTTTTCTTTATTCATTTGTTTTATTTCTCAAATTTTACATATGAGTGAAATCATACAGTACTTGCTTTTTTCTGATTGGCCTATTTCACTTAGTGCTATACCTCTGGGTCCATCCATGTTCTTGCCAAAGGCAAGGGCTCATTCTTCTTATGGCTGAGTAATATTCCACTCTGTGTGTGTGTGTGTGTGTGTGTGTGTGTGTGTGTGCGCGCGCGCGTGTGCACGCCATTTTGTTATTCATTTGTTTGTTTATTTATTTGTTTTGTTTTTTAGGATTCCACACATGATCTTAGCCAAAAGGCCAAAAAACTATTGTTTTAGATTCCACGTATGAGTGAAAGCATATAGTATTTCTGTTCCTCAGTCTGACATTTCATTTAACATAATACTTTCTAGGTCTATCCATGTTGTTGCAAATGGAACAATCTCATCCTCTTTATGGCTATGTGATATTCCTTCACACACACACACACACACACACACACAGCCCACACTCCATCTTCCTTATCCATTCATTTGTCAATGGACACTTGCTTTGCTTCCATTTGTCAGTAATGCTGCAATGAAAATAGAGGTGCATATATCTTTTCAAATTAGTTTTCACTTCCTTTGGGTAAACATACAGCATACACAAAATTAAACTCCAAATGGATTAAAGACCTAAGTGTGTGACTTGAAACCATAAAAATCCTAGAAAACAGTTTCTCTGACATGGGCCATAACAACATTTCTCTAGATATGTCTTCTAAGGCAAGGGAAACAAAAGCAAAAATAAACTATTGAGACTACATCAAAACAAAAGCTTCTGCACAGTGAAGGAAACCATCAACTAAACTAAAAGGTAACCTACTGAATGGGAGAAGATATCCCCAAATAATATATCTGATAAGGGGTAAGTATCCAAAATATATAAAGATCTTATACAGCTCAACACCAATACCAAAACCAAAACAAAACCCAAACAATCTGATTACAATATGGGCAGAGGACTGGAAGGGAGATTTTTCCAAAGAAGACACGCAGATGGCCAACAGACATACAAAAAGATGGTCAACATCTCAAGTCATCAGGGAAATGTGAATCCAAACCACAATGAGATGTCACCGCACACCTGTCAGAATGACTAAAATCAACATCACAAGAAACAACAGGCATTGGTGAGGATGTGGAGAAAGCGGAGCCCTCACGCATTGTTGGTGGGACCTGGTGCAGCTGCTGTGGGAAACAGAATGGAGGTCCCTCAAAATATTAAAAATAGAATCACATCTGATCCAAAAAATGGAATTAAAAAATTTTTTTAATGTTTTTATTTATTTTTGAAAGAGATACAGAGCATGAGAGGGGGAGGGGCAGAGAGGCAGGAAGACACAGAATTCAAAGAAGGCTCCAGGCTCTGAGCTAGCTGTCAGCACAGAGCCCGACGCAGGGCTCGAACTCACGAACGTGAGATCGTGACCTGAGCTGAAGCTGGATGTTTAACTGACTGAGCCATCCAGGCGCCCCTAAATGGAATTTTTTAATGTTTATTTATTTTTGAGAGAGAGTGAGAGACAGAACATGAGTGGGGGAGGGGCAGAGAGAGAGGGAGACACAGAATCCAAAGCAGGCTCCAGGCTCTCAGCTGTCTCCCCAGCCTCAGCCTGACAGGGGGCTTGAACACACAGACCATGAGATCATGACCTGAGCCAAAGTCTCACGTTTAACCAACTGAGCTACCCAGGTGCCCCCAAAATGGAATTTTTTTAAAAAGAGGGGGAAAATGGACAGAAGAGATGGGGGTATCATAGCACATATCCCACCAGGTTTCTCTGATTTTTTCCCCTCTATCTCTTCCTCTAGCCTTTGGTTCACAGTGAGGTCCCAGGTCTCCAAACTGGGGCCCCAGAGTGCGGCAGCCCCCCTCTCCAATAACATCACCCCAGCTACACCTACCAGTGCCAAAGCTCTCTTCTCCACACAGAGAGCACCGTCCCGAGTCCATCAGATTCGAGAAGAATCTCCATCCAGCTGGGGTCTCATACACAGGAACCTTCATTGATTTGGCCACTCTGGAAAATTAAATTCAAGGCAATAGTCAATTTATATATCTCTTTTCCTTTCTTTTCTCAGCACAGAAAGAAGGCTTTAGAATTTATTAAATCCATAACTAGATTTAAGAACATTCTGGACAGTGGTGACATTTTTCAGGATGTTAAGCCATGAGGCAGGAAATGATAAATGGGCTATTCCAATGGTTCTGTTTTGTTTTCTCCATAACATAAAAAATATTAAGTTAATGTATGGAATATTGTCATTTATGTGTCCCTTCTATAAATGTTTTCTTTATCTTTATGGTAAGATCCCACTTGGGGATTTCAGAATTTAAATTAAGAGGGAGCTTGAGTACAAACACTTTGGAATATTGTTTGACAGTATCTACTAAAGATGTATATACACATATCCTTTGAACCAGCAATTCAACTTTTAGAAACACTAATGACATACAGCGGACACCCTGACACACAGCTCTCCTTCACTGCGCACGTGCACACACACACACACACACAGTAGGACTTTTAAGGATTGAAACACTTATTCTACCAGCTGCTAGAAATGTTGTTGGCTAACAGCTCACAGATATGCCCCCTACTCTGTGCCAAAGAGAGAGATCTCACCCAAAATCACGCTCCCTTTGGGGTGCCCGGGTGGCTCATTCGGTTATGTATCTGATTCAGGGTTTCAGCTCAGGTCATGATCTCACAGTTTGTGGGTTCCAGCCCCACCTCAGGCTCTGCAGCCAGCAGCATGGAGTCTGCTTAGGATTCTCTGCCCCTCTCTCTCTCTCTCACATCCCGATCATCCTGTCTCTATCTCTCTCAAAATAAATAAATAAAGTTAAAAAACATCATGCTCCCATTCCTGGGTCAGCCCACATCCAATGACTGGTCGATGCGGGATATGTAAAGGTCCCTTTGGCCCAACTCTGTAGGGCCGTTTCAGCTCAAGAGCTCCCCATGGGTTACCTGAGGCCTTTGCCAGACTGCACTGCAGTCCAACTTCTCTCTCTCTCTGTCCAATCCCCTTCTCACTCCCACACAGGTGCTGCTTTTGAGGACACATTTGATCTCCACGGCAGAAAGGAGTAAATTCCTGCAAGCCAATCTCTCTCAGAGTTGCTTCCTGGGGAACCCATGTATGACATGACTCAACAGAGGAGGCACACAAGAGTTTACAAAAAGTGATCAGAGTCACAATTCAGAAGAACTGAAACAACCCCAGTGCCCCCTGAGTAGAATGGACAGAGGACGTGTGACGTCGAATGTGCTGAGCACGTGACTGCTACCTGCAATCACACGAATGAATCTCACCAACATTCTATCACATAAAAGAAACGGGGAACAAGAAAACAGATGCTGTACTGTTCCATCTAGATAAGCTTCAAGAACAGCTAAAACTAATCGATGCCATCACAGTTCAGGCTCAGAAGAGTGGAGAGGTCACGTGGTTGTTTAAGATGTCACAGAGGTAAGAGGCAAAGCTAGACTTTGGATCCACATCTGCTTAATTTCCGCTCATGTTCCATTCCATGAGACCATGTTGTCTCCCCAATATTTTAAGAGATACGTAGGTCTCAGAGTACATTTGGGAATGATCCGGTACTGTACCATTGACCTAACGAAGTTCATCTTCCCCCAAGCAAGCAACAAAAAACAAAAACAGCACATGCCTGCCACTAGTAACACTTAATTTTCAAAGGCTATAAATCACAGAAGGTGGCCAGGAAGAGGAACCACTGAGGGTATCTTGGTGAAGAAGAGGAGGAGAGATAGTCAAAGGACAAAGGACACAATGTAATAATGATTTCTTTAGGTTTTTACTTTGTGGTCGGCCAGAAGGGGGAAAAATATTTAGAAACTCTTGCCACCAGAAAATAAACACCTTCCTTTTCCTAATACCAAATATAGTTGATGTGTTCAAGATCTTGCAAAATTTTGTGCTCAATCTCTTTCAAATTTGCTTTGAAAAGAAGCACTTTTTAGATGTTCCAGGGTTACATCAAAGGTTCTGATGCGGGTTTTATTTTTAATGGTCTAAGAAAGATATACAATCACACTTATATCCTGGTGGGAACAATGGAAGAAATCTTCCCCAAACGGTAGATCAAAGGTAAATTTTCAGAGTCATTAATTTCACAGTCAGAAGCTGAAGGAAGGAGGTATCAGAAGTCACACAGAAGCTTCCCAGGGTCAGCCCAGAGTAAAGCCTAGGTCAAAATTAATTTAGTAAATACGAGTATATGTGATTGTCAAATAGAATGTACAGCATGGAGCAGACATAAGGGTCAGAAAAAGGGTGGAGAGTGTGGGGACATATATTTCTTGGCTAAAACATTCTTGCGGGTTCAAAGCCAAGTTGGCAGATCTGAAGGGAGGGGAAAGGATTTCCCTAGCTCCCACCCTTCCCAATTAATCACTGTCAGGAGGTCACGCGGCTGAGGGCCGAGGCTGGGTGTTTGAAGGACCGGATACTTCCGTAACTAGGAGCCCCAGCCCCAGCCATTAGAGCTAAGATAACAATATGGGTAATTACATTCCGAAATCCTGAGTGTGAGCTGATTGTGTCCTAGAGTCAGAAAGGAATTCGCCTCCCTCCTCCCTCTACTGAACTTGGGATCCAGCCCAAACACATCATTCAGCAGATAGCATGCTCTGGATTGTTTTTTTTTTTCCCACAGGAGACCCCCTGGAGATTTTCTGACAGCTCAAAATGGAGCTGCTCAAGCTGAGGGTCTTTACCCCCTTTGACCGCTGCCACCACATGTCAGAAACAAACACTCACTTTCTAAGAAAGACCAGAGTATGAAGCAAAAGAAAGAAAATCAATCTCAATCCCAATTGTCCTGTGTGTGGGAGTTGAGTTCCAGTAGTTCTAAACAAAACAAAACACCCACGATGGATGTAAGCTTCTGAGGATGCCTTTTAAACCTTTAAAATAGTGGCTTTAGGTTGGAAACAGCCTCTGATGCACGTCACTCCAAGCTCCCATTAACCGGACCATTTCTAATTTTCCAAACGCGTTCTTCCCTTTTTGCTGTTGTAAACGACTCCTGTGTGCTTTCTCATGCTTTTCATTTTACCTGGATTAATGCTTTCCAGTCGCTGTCGAAATACTTCACATTGCTTCAAGACCTACCGGCAATGCCCTGCCACCATGAAGCTTGCGGCAAATGCTGCCAGGTGACCAACAAACCAACCTCCTCTGGGTTGGATTACACTCCCCGACCGCCCTCACGGTTAGCTGCAGGCCACATGGTGGAGTTCCAGCCAGTGGAACTTGAATGGAAGTGACATTCAGATCTGGCTATTAAAACTTCCATCCTCCGTGTTCTTTCTCCTTCTGCCAGCTTAATATGGATAAGCCTAGCAAACCTGGAAGCTATACATCAAAGATGGTAGACCCACCATATGAAGGATCCAGGTCTCTAAATGGCCATTTGGAGCAGAATCAACCACCAATCAGGAACACCTCTTTTTAACTTTTGATGCCTGAGAACCTTTTGCTGTGTTTGAGTGATTATATGTTTTGGGATTAGTATTGTAGTATCGGTTCCATTATCCTAATGAATACAACCCCTCCTCTTCATTATAATAAATCCAAAGTAATCCTTCCGGCCACTATGTTTCCTCTCACTTGGAATGAGTCTTTATGTTCATGTTGTCATTGCTGATTTGTCACCTCCTTAAACTTTTCTTCCACACAAAGATGCACACTACAATCACCACCAATGTATTACAAATTCTTTGGGGTAGGAACTACCTCGTATGGACTTTCATGGCTCTTCAAAGTTTAGGATAATCTAGCACCTTGTCAGATTTGCCCTTAAAAATTTCTGTATGATTTCAGTTGACTACTATCTACTATTTAAGGAGTGTCCTTGGACGGCAGGGGACAAAGCGTCTCGGTGTTGTGGTCTTCTTTTTTTCTTGTAGTTTCCTAAAAATATAACTAAATCATTTCTGCATGTTTAATTTAAATTAGTCATTTTAAGAAAGAGAATTTCATAAGATGTGAATAGTCAGGCTATCACGATGAGACAGAGGCATTTCTTGGAAATAAAGATCTTACAGAATTAGGGCAATGACTAACTGAAAACAAAGTTTTGAGGAGCAGGAGAATACATTTTCCTAGTTTACCAGTCTGGCCATCACCCTACCCTCATGGGATCAAATAAGACAATGGATACGAAAGCATCCTAACAGTGCCCCCAAATCTCACCAAACGAAAGGATGCTGACATACCATTTTTGTGCCTTCAGCCTAGTGCATGACCGTAGTAGTAATCCAAATATCTATGAACCTAATTATGCAGTAGTACGTCATTATGTGTACACTCTGCTGGAATATCAGTGACTAGTGACACTCCCGCAGCACGTGAGAGAACAGCCAAGTCAACAATGACTCAATACATCAAGCACATGAAGCATACCCAGCCGCTCTTGGAATCCCACTTCAAGAAACTTGCAATAGACCTAAAGAAAACAAGCTCCAGGCTCCTCCTCCCTTGATTTATCTTCAAATGTCTGCTTTCTTCAGAGCCAAGCAGGGCTCATCATTCAAATTTCTACACACCAAACTCCCGGCCCTCTTTTTAAAAGCCCCAACAGCACAGAGTAGAAGATATTTGCATCACATCTATCCAACAAAAGATTTATATGCAGTTTACATTTAAAAGGACTCTTCTACAGTAAAAAAAAAAAAAAAAAAAAAAAAAAAAAAGCATATAACTGATTTTAAAAGCTTTGAGCAAAAGTCCTAAAACAGGCACTTTACCAAAGAGGATATTCAATTGACCAAGTAACATATGAAAAGATGCTCAACATCAGTAGAGACCAGATAACTGCAAATTAAAACCATAATGAAGGGGCACCTGGGTGGCTAGCTCGTTGAGTATCTGACTTTCAATTTTGGCTCAGGTCATGCTCCTAGGGTTGTGGGATCAAGTCCCATGTCAGGCTCCACACGGAGTGTGAACCCTGCTTACAATGCTCTCTCTCCCTCTGCCTTCTCCCCTGCTTGCACTCTCTCTCCCTAAAACTAAAAATGAAAATAAATAATATAATAAAATAAAACCACAATGAGATAATATGACATGCCCACGAGAGTGTTATTGCCACGCCTGGCGAAGACTGGGGATTCACGTATTGCTAAAGGAATGCAAATCAGTACTGACTACAGTGTATTTGTTTATGTGACATATTTACATAAAGGAATAGCATAGAACAGAGAAAATGAACAAACTACCACTACATAGAAAAATACGAGCGCATCACGTATATATAGCACTGAATTAAAGAAGTCAGCATAGACCAATATAGGTTACATGATTCAAGTGACACATAGTTCAAAATAGACAAAACTAATCATTGACATTGGTCTAGGCAATTATTTTTTGGATATGACACCAAAAGCACAGGCAATAAAAGCAAAAATAAACAAGTAGGACAACATAAACCAAAAAGTTACTGCATAGCAAAGGCAACTACCAACAAAATGAAGAGACAACGTCTGGGACAGGAGAAAATATTTGCAAACTCTATATCCAATAAGGAGTTAATATCCAAAATATGTAAGGAACTCTTACAACTCAATAACAAGAAAACTACCAATCCAATAAGAAAAAATAGGCAAAGGATCTGAGTAGACATTTTTTTCCGAAGAAGACACACAAATGGCCAACGGATATATATAAAGATGCTCAACATCATTAATCGTCAGGGAAATGCAAAATCAAAACCACAGTGAGATATCACCTCAAACCTGTTAGAATGGCTATTATTAAAAAGACAATGGATAAGAGCTGTCAAGGATGTAGAGAGAAAAGACCCCTTGTGCACTGCTTTTGGGAATGCAAATTGGTACAGTCACTGTAGAAAATAGTATGAAGGTTCCTCAAAACTTAAAAATAACTACCATATGATCCAGCAATCTGACTTGTGAGTAAATACCCAAAGTAAATGAAAACAGGATCCCCAAAAGGTATCTACCTATCCATGTCCATTGCATGACTGTTTATGGCAGTCAAGACGTAGAAACAACCTACATGTCTGTTAACAGATGAGTGGATAAAGACGATGTGGTAGTGACATACAATTACTGTTCAGCCATTAAAAAAAAAGAAGGAAATCCTGCCACATGTGACAACACAGAGGGACCTGGAGGGCGTTCTGCTACGTGAAATCAGACAGACAGAGAAAGACAAACACTGTATGGTATCCCTTGTACATGGCGTCTAAAGAAAAGTCAGACTCCCAGAAACAGAGAATAGGTTGGTGGTTGCCAGGCCCCCGGGGGGTGGGGGGTGAGGAAACTGGGAAGACGCTGGTCAACGGGCACAAATGTCCAGTCAAGATGAGTAAGTTCCGAGGGTCTCACGTACGGCATGGTGACTATAGTTAGTAACGCATACTGTACGCGTGAAACGTTCCGAGAGCGGCATTCTCATCCGAAAAGAAGTAACTATGTGCAGGGATGAGTGAGTTCACCAACCTGACTGTGGTTACATCTGTGATAATCACTGGTGATACAAGTCAGGACAGCCATTCTCTCTAGAGAGGAAGGAGGAAGTAGGCATTGAAAAGGGAACAAGGGAACTCCAGGAATGCTCTTTTGCTGCTTGATCAAGGTGCTAGTTGCATGGAAATATTCCTTTGTGAAAAGCCCTTGTGCGATGTTGGAGTTGTCTTTCTCTTGATGTACATTATACTTCAATAAACATTTACTTAAAAGAAAAAGCCCACTGCAGTATTTATGACTAAGTGCATGTTTGGATTGGTCAGGTTTACATAATCCCAAGAAATAAACTACCGAAGACGGGGTTTGAGAGCATGCTGGATATGCTGGTTAATGTCTAGCAGACATTTACGCCTAGCAGGACTGCTCGAATCAGCCCGTCAGTATTTTCACGTCGATGAGTTCACTCCCAGGTCCCTTCTTTGATGTCTGGCACTCCTGGCTGGGGCTGCTCTAAGGTAAAGAAATTGAGTTTGCATCTTAAAAGCATTTCTGAGGCAGTCTACTCAACGCACAAATATGAATTAGGCAGAATTCAGTTAGGCATTATCTTCCAACAGCCATCTTAAAGCGTACTCTTCCCCTCCCCCCATTGAATCAATCTTTATTGATTGTTGTTGAGCTACTATGCTAAGCACTGGGACATAATGTTAAATCAAACACCCGTGGCTCCTGCTTTATGTGTCTTATGACCAGAGACCAACCCACACATATAAAAATTTTATTAGGATGTGCTATGAAGGGGAGATTCTCATCGGTTGGGGTGGGAGAACTTTAGTGAGGAATTCCTAAGGAGTGACATTTGACCTGAGAGCTAGAGAATGAGTATTAGCCATCTAGGTGTCTTAGAGGGGGGTCCATAAAGACAGGCCCTGGGACCCAGGTTCCTCTACTAGAAATTTACCATGGAGAGGGGTGCCTGGGTGGCTCAGTTCGTTAAGGGTCTGACTTTGGTTCAGGGCATGATCTTGTAGTTTGTAAGTTCAAGCCCCACATCGGGCTCTGTGCTGACAGCTCAGTTTGGAGTCTCCTTCGGATTCTGTGTCCCCCATTCTCTCTGTTCCTCCCCTGCTCATACACACACACACACTCTCTCTCTCTCTCAAAATTAAATAAAGATTTTTTAAAAATTAAAAAAAAGAAATTTCTCATGGAGAGATGGGCAAGGGCTGGGAGTGTAGGACACAGAAGGGGAGGAAACCAAGCAATAGCGTGATCTCAGGCACAGCTGTGCAAAGAGTAGCTTCAGCCAGACGATTCCCTGGGACTCTGGATTGTAAGCCCAGCCTCAGGATTGTCCTGATCTGGGACAAACTTGCTGGTCTTTCAAACCCTCACTATGAGCTACTGGTGAAAGGCCCCCGGGGGAGAAGGGCTTAAATTCCCAGGCATTAAAGTCCACTCCTGAACTCACCTTTTGGATGGAGCCATTCACACTTTCAGGTAAAATAAATATAAACTGGAGGGCTAAGATGATCACGTTAGTTTTTCAACGACATATATAAACTTGAGTAGAAAGCCGCCTGGTCCTGAGGCTTGTAATAGCTCAGCCTGGTCTAGACCTCAAAACTCACATATTAAATAACACCCTCCCTCCCTGTCTTATCACAAAGGTTGTAAAGATCAAATGCGATAGTAAATAATGAAATGAAAGGGCTCCAACAACCACAAAATTCCCTACACAGTTACCACAGGATCACTGTTCTTTGGTTTGGATCTTTCACTTAATTCAAAGGGAAATGGACATTTCATTTAAAGAATATTTACAAGCAAAAACCAAGAGATAACGGCATGTCTCATGTTCCCTTTAATCATCTAGTTTCTGGCCACTTGTAAAACAAACAAAGGTGGACCCCAAACCCAAGGGCCTTAGCTGCTTTATCTAGAAACTTCTGCACTTACATTTTAGATAAGTGTTATGGGGGGAAAATAGGATCCTTCTCAATTCGATAATAAATTTTGTTAGGAAACATAAGGCAGGCATATTTCTGAGGATCTTGACTTTGTTTAAAAGAAAAAAAAATGGCTTTGGGAAACTGACCAAAGATCCAAGAGAAAAATATGTAAAATTGAAACAATCACAGGTTTACACTCCCAAGCTAGTAAATAATCTGGAACCCTATGTCTGGGAATTAACAAGTGTCTGTTTACAATCTTGATGCTTGAATACTTTGAGGTAAACTGTTTCTGGTTCTAATTCTTTTCAAAGAATACAAATTGTTGAAAGGCAAGGGCTGGTGAGTTTTAAGTCCCAAGAGTTCCAGCTAAGCTGAGGCACAGAGAGACAATATTCAGCAGTCGTCCAGCTTCCTAGGAGATGGCTTCCTTGGGAGCAGAAAGGGAACTGCCATCCTGTATTTTTGTTTTGCTTTGAATTTTGGGTAACGTAGACACCTTACTGAAGCTTTTTAAAAATACCTATAGAATAAATACACTTGGAAGATTTAGAATCAATCCATTCTCTCTTATAGAGAAACAGTAGTAAGAAATGATGTGACAACTTGAACCTAGGAGATAATGTGTCACAGTAAACCAAACTTCTTCTCTTTCTTAAAACCTCTTCTTTCTTTTTCTCTTCTGGATTCAATTAGCATCTTTTCCTGGAGGGTATTATAGAAATCTTATTGATCCTATGCCATAAAACAGGAGAGAAGGGACATCTGGCCTTTGGACATTAAATAAATGTACACTGATTATAAATGGATACTCATTCCAAAAGAAGAACAAAGCCCAGGGTATGCTAGTATTTGTGTAATGCTACACCACCATTCTGTGGCGAATACCACAAGCAGAGGATGAAAGAGGATGGCATTATCAGTTTTCCTAAAGCAAACATCTGTTCCTTGCTCTGGTATTTCATATTGGATTCAGTTTCAGCAGTGTCCCGGGGACCTCAGTGTTTGTCCCCAGTATTCTATGAGCCTTATTTTGACCCTAACTGGTTATTTTAAACCTTTTCCGTCTAAATTTGACAGAAGAGTTTTGGCAATCTATCTAGTATTTTGAAAGGGGGAAAGAAAAGAAGAATGAGCAGAATAGTCCACATGCTGGGTCTAAATATAAGGAAAGATGGATAAATTTAATTAGTTAAAATTTGTAAAAATTTCTATTTGTCAAAGACACCAAAAACAGGGAGGTAGGCCGTAGACTGAGGAGACTGCGATCCATGAAACTAAAAGATTAGTAGCCTACTTAAATAAAGAAGTCCTGAAAACCACTATGAAAAGCTCAATTGACTCACACAATTCACAGAGAAGGAAGATTAATTGGCCAAAAAGAAAATATACAGTAAGTCAAGGATGTGAAAATTTTAAAAAGCCAGACATAATGTCACGCTTACCATGTAAAAAAAACCTAATAATTCTAAGTGTTGGTGGGAATGTCGGAGGAAAATGGAAATCCAAATATTGATGGCAGAATTATAAATTACTACACTCACTTTATGGGGCAATTTGAGAATTCCTAATGGAGTTAATAATACTCTATGACCCAGCAAGCCCACCTCTTGGTAACTGTCTTAGAGAAACTGGTATATGTGTGCACAAGGAGGCACGGTTCAAAGATGTCTATCACAACACTGTTGATGAGAGAGAAAATGAACTAAACCATAAGCCACGTAATTGTCCATCAGTAGGGGCATGGACCAACTGATTGTTTATACAGCGCAAATCAACAGCTGTGATTCAAGGTCCCCAGTGCATAGACTACAACACACACACACACACACACACACACACACACACACACACACAATTAAATGTGTATTTTTGTCTTGCAATATTATCTTAGATCGCTGGTATTCCATTCCTATTTCTCCCTCCCTGGTACAAACAGAAAACCTAGCAGATATCATTCCTACTTCTAATAAAAGGTTTCAGATATTTGCAACTCTGAAGAATTAATGAGACTAAATAACTAAATGGAGAGGCCTGATACCTGGTTCAGAGAACCATCCAGAACCTGCCTGTGCCACCAGAGCACAGAGGAACTAGGAAGATCTTCTTCTCCCATAGTTAGGCCTCTAGAAGCAGAAAGGAAGTCCAATGACTGTGGCCTGCTATAACGAATTGGCCTGGCAATTTCCCAAGATCCTTAGATCTTTCCACTTATACACATAGACCTCAAAACCAACTTTCCTTTCTTCCTTCCTCTTTTTTAGTTAAGAGATGGTGCTTATATTCTGTGTAATATAGCATTTCCTCCTCCCTTTTCTCCTGCTAACCTGTCCGTCAGCATCACAGAGAAGAATTCGCCGGTTGTGGATACGGTTCTTAATGGAGATCGTCAGTTCAGCTCACTTTAGGGAGTTAGTTCTTAGTTCTTTGATAGAATGAAGACAAAAAAACGGTTGGACACAAAGCACTCAAAATTCTAAGAGGAGATGTCTGCACAGAGATACAAAGAGCTTTCGATCTGGTGGGGCTCCCGCAGGGAATGTGAGCAGCCTCTGGCCATGCTGGTCTGGGAATGTAATAGACCACATAAGTCATTCTGCTGGTGTTTTCTCTCATGGGGAACGCTGACCTGTGGCCTCATTGATGATCCAGGTTGCCGTTTCCAGGGAAGTCAGAACAAGTCATCCAGTGGCTCTCTCTAAATGGCTCTGATTAAATGAGCATTCATTAGGGACGGGAAGCCACCACCTAACAGGTACCCCATATTCAAGAATGCACCTACGCTTCCAGGATTTCCGCCTGTCACTCAGCACTGGGTTTAATTTTGCCAATAAGTATAAGGAAAACCCATGCCCCATGAAACTCTGCTCTAACATTAATTTGTCTTTAACTTCCTTTTGGTTTAATGACACAGGCTGAGGAGGAAAGAAACTGTTGGGGGGAAAAGTTGATGTCTTTTATGGGAAATGAGTTTCACAACCCAAGGTAATGCTGAGTGGACAGGAAAGGTAGGCAAACACGACTGCCTGTGGGATCAAGTCCAAACACCTTCACAGGAGGACGGGCTCTGAGTCATGGCTGCCTGAGTCTCTGTCTAGCTCTACCCTTCTTGGCTCTGAGACCCTGGCCAACTTATTGAAACTTAATAAGCCCAGTTCTTTCACCTGTGAAATGGAATGACAATGGGAGGGCTCAATGGGGTGATGCCTGGGAAGCCCCGAACACCCCAAGCGGTGCAGGGACATCAGCAAGAGCTATTAGCATTGCTGCCTCTACAGCTGCTGCTTCCTGCCCCCTCCCCCATCCTCCGGCCCTACCAAGCTAGTATTCTTCTAGAACCTTCTCAAAGCACCATGCAGCTTCAGATCCTTGTACGCATAGTTCACTTAGGTGTGGACGCTCTTTGTGTCAGTCAGAGTCCCAACAGGAATAGATGATCCACTCAAACTGAGTAATCTGAGGAGAGTTGAAAACAGGAACTGTTTACACAGGTGTGGGTGGGGGAGAGGGGAACACAACGACCCGGCAAGTAACATCATCCCACCCTCAGATTCCTTTCTGGAATCCGCAGACGGAGCGAGGTGGACAGGGCTGCCTGGCAGGAGCCATGACCTTCGAAGAGGCATATTACCAGGGTACAGACTCCTCTGACACGGATATAAAATGTAATTTACATTCCAAAACTAAGACCTTCAAATACCAATGGAAGCAAGTTCATGAGACCATTGAAAGTTCAGGCTAAGATTAAGTTATGGTGGATGAATTTCCAGGGCGATTTGCATAGGAAGGGTTGACCGAAGAGATGGATTACCTTGCTTCTAATTAAGTGTATGTTAGCTTAGCAAGTCCAGAGCTATTATTTTATTACGAACAGGTAGGAGATTATGATAAAACCGGTCTCTCTTTCCTTTTGTGGGATTTCTGAGAACTGAAATACTTATTTCACAATAAAACTTCAAACAGAGGAAAGTACACATTTCTTATGATTGCAAAGAGCACCTTACGTGGCTGATGTTTCTTTTAACATCTTTTGGAAAGTACCAGGTGAGATGGACCAAGAAATAGATTCCTCACAAGACTGCGGCAGGGGTGTCCTTCAAAAAGACATTGAACATGCACTGAACGCTTTTGAAGAGCAAGAGAGAAGGAACTTGTCGAATAATCTTAAGTCACATCAAGGATTCACAGCAAGATGCCTTCCCAAAGAGGGAGGAGGTGAGAAGTCGGAAGGGCACGCAGGGAAGCAGAGATGTTCCCCCAGGTCCTGGATTGCGAGATGCTGTGAGCTCAGCAGAGAGGGGCAGGCTGCCCAGGGGCGCGGCAAGCGGGTGTGGTGGACAGCAAGGTTCTGTGGTACCGAGCAAGTCAAGCGCTCTTCCCCTGAGCAGTCCGGTCCTGGGGTTCGGTCCCCAGGGAGCCAGTGGGGACCAAGGAAGGAGGAAGGAAAAGCAGCTGCTTGTATGCAGAGCAACCTGAGCGGTGCCGGTGGCAGCTGAGACCAGCTCTCCCTCAGAGAGCCTCTTCCTACTGGTCCCTGGGGGACAGAGACCAAAATAGGTCAGCAAGAACACACAGTTCCTGAAACTGATTGGAAAAGCAGAGACTCTCCAGGGAAATAAGAAGGCCACTCAACTGCCGGTCTCCGTTCTCAGAGTTTGAGGCACGGAATATTCATTGTTTATGTGTGTGGATCCATTCTGCGTGAAGGCCACTGCTGGGCCTCACTGGGGACTTCGGAGAAACGTTAACACGGAGGAAGGGCGGGGTCAAGAGGACACTGAGAACCAGGGGGCACGGTCTCGTGTGAAAGGAGCAATTCTCTTTGAAAGGTCAAGGTCCCACCCCCCAGTGAAGGGATGACAAAGATAAATGGAGCAGCAGGAGCACCACTTTCTTGAGCTACAGCCCAAGCAGCACCCTTGTGCTAAAGGCACACCTTCTTCAAGATCCAGGCATTTCCAATGTCAAAGTGTTGCAGCCCACTGTTCTATCCTCAATAGAACAGTGATCCCTTGGATTGTGGCGTCCTTACACAGTGTACATCCTGTGCAACTGTATGCAGCAGCTGTCCATCAGCCTCACCTGAACTTAGGCAGAGTAGAAGCTACTGCTAGTAAGTCCTCTGATCACGTTCCTGATGTACCAAGGGGTAGATCATACGCTCAATGGTCATAGGACTGAGGGTGGACCTAAAAGCTATCACTGTCTTAGAACAGTTGAAGACAAGGATTTGAATGCAACATTTTATTTTTCCCCATCCACGTGGCCTGCCCCACAGCATTTGGTGGTGGAGAACTTGGGGGGCGTGCACGTGTATGTGAGACCTCACGCCACACCACACCAAACATACTAAAATACATCACATATCATATAAAAATCTACTTTTTGCTCCAAAATGATCTTGAAAGGATTTTTATAATTCTGTCTTCGAAATGACAAGGCAACAAGTCACTCATTTAAATGACTGTCGGCAACATTTCTCCTCAATCACACGCCCTCGGGGGCCCTTTCAAAATGAGAAGCCACACTCGCAAGTGATTTTCCAGGGCTAGGAGGATTTCTTGGCCACTGAATTCGATGACAAAGTGACAGTACACTGCGTTTCATGCACATTAAACCAGGCAGTCAATCCCATGAGTGTTGCCGTTTTCTGGATTTGGGGAGCTAGTAATTGTTTTCAGGGGTGTAATTTCAAGTCTGTGACTATTGCAGGCCCCAGGCTAGGGGCTGAGAACGCTAATGAGAATGAAGCTACCTTGTGGGCGTGTGTGTGCATGTATGTGCTTGCATGTCAGTGAGAGCATGTGTGGGTGGTGGGCATGTGTAAATAATCATGTGCATGTATGTATGTGTGTGTGTGCACGTGTGTGTGCATGTGTGTGTTCTGAGGGTAAGGGAGGGTGCTGTAACTCATCAGAGCCCTAAATAGTTTCCTGCATAAGGTTTCCTGCACAGTGTTTCATCTCCATCCCCCCAACCTTCTGCATCCCCCATACTGACATTCAGAAGGTCCTACAAATTTATTTCTGACCATTCCGCCCCAAATTCTCGCGGCCAGCTCACGTTTCCTCTGCCAGTATCCAACGCCGTTAATCGTGCCCATCTGGAAAACCAGGGGTGGGTACATGCACGCCCCACACCCTCACCCAGCACTAGGCTAGCAGTTGAGTTTCTCTCAAAATCCCACAGCAACGTTCCAAGGGTCAGAAAAAGAAATGATCGTTCACTCGTAAGTGATTTTCGAGCTGGATGAAATAAGACAGTTGTGGGATGTTTTTTAACCTCATGAAATGAAACGTGCATTTGCAATCCAAATATAAGCAGCAAAATGACTCCCATATGACGTAAACGTTTATAAAGTTGCAGCAAGATGACCTCTAGAGGGGGTCCAGATCGTGTCCTGAAAGGCCTGAGCTCGTACACAAGCTTGGACAAGCTTCCTTCCACTTCCGCCTGGGCTGGTGCTTAACTATTCGGCCTCTCCAAAGAGGCGGGGGCTTCCCCCATTGCCTTGAGAACAGTGATCACCCGGAGTACTCAGGAAAGACACAAATTTCCAGGTCCCTCTGCTCAAGTGTCTTGAATTAGACGTCTTGCTTAGGGCCTAGGTATCTATACTCATAGTGAGCGGTGTTTCTTGTTTGTAGGAGACTCTTATTTCTATGAGGATTTATTAAAAAAAAATAGAACAAACTATATGCAAATGAAAGTGATCAGTTAACCTGCATATACATCTACATGCTGGATGTGGATGTTAATAACTGAATTTTGAGGAGCGCCTGGGTGGCTCAGCCAGCTAAGTGTCTGACTTCAGCTCAGGTCATGATCTCATGGTTTGTGGGTTTGAGCCCCATGTCGGGTTCTGTGCTGACAGCTCAGAGCCTGTGGAGCCTGCTTCAGATTCTGTGTCTCACTCTTTCTCTGCCCCTCCCCTACTCATGCTCTGTTTCTCTCTGTCTCAATAATAAATAAACATAAAAAATTAAAAAATAAAAACAAAAACAAAACTGAATTTTGATGCCCATACTGCATACTGCGTAAGCAATTCTCACAGGCTATTGCCTGATTGGGGTCCAGACGCAAATTGACACTGGACATGAGATGTAACACAGACGTGAGTCTCTTGTGTAGGAGCAAGGATGGCAGCAATGGAACCCTGGCAGGCTGAGAGGTAGCTTGTAGGTCACCGTGGCGACATTTCTTGCAAACGTGAGAACAGCGGGTCCCCAACCCTGTTAAGGGTCCCATTGGCTTTGAATTCGGACAAGCCTGGGTCCAAAGCGCAGCCCTCACCCTTTCAATTCTGTGGCCCTCACAGGCCGGCCCTTCTCCCCTCCCGTCTTGGGCATCCACCTCTCAGAACGTGGACCAGCAGGACCACTACCCACCATTGCAGCGGGTGCCTGGCTTTGCGGACTTCTCGTGGAATGTGCTCAAGAGGCCGTGCAGAAGCCTGGGACAGGCTTGAGCTTCTTGCGTGGACAAGCTGGGTTCGGATCCTGACTCCAGCTTCCCCTAATGCTGTGGCTCAGCTAAGTCACTGCATTTCTGTGAGCTTTGGTGTCCTCATAGGCAGAAATGGTGGTGGCCATGGCACACAGCGAACACGCCAGAAATGCAACGCAAATTAACAGGTGGAAATCCTCACCCTGGTTGGGGAGAGGGAGTCTTTTGAGGATTTCCCAGGAAAGCAACCACCCATGGGTGACAGCCTTCAGGGAAATGGGGGCTGACTGAGGGGTCTGCATCTGAGAGGTGGCTGTGGGGGACCAGGACCGGCCACCACCACACTCCTCGCCGGTCACGTGGACTGCCCAGATCGTCTCCTGGGAAGATGCTTTATAGGAGCTGCAAGCGGTGTGATCCAGGGAGCCCTGGCAGAGAGCACGCCTAGCTGAACTTGGCAGTGAGGGACAGAGTCTGTGTTCCCCGGAAGAAATCCTCCCCGCTTTTAGCCTCCAGGACTCCGGAGGCTTACAGTTCCCAGACACGCCTTGCTTTCTGCCCTCTGGGACTCAGGGACATGGCTGCCCTCACTCCAGCCAGCTGACTCCTAATTGTTGGGGCTCCTAAAAGCCCCAGAATGAGGAAAGGGCCCTCCTGAGGTTCTGTAAGGGTGACAGGAGCACCCCACCGCAGGAGCGTCCCTCTGCTCTGTAAAGTGCCAGCCAAGCCCCCCAGCCACAGCCTTTTCCTGCCCAGGTCCTTGTCCGTCTCCTCCACATAAGGGGCTGAGTCCTGTGAATGTCAACGCCCAGCACGTGGCCAGGCAGGGTCATCAGAAACTCGGAGGCGGGGAGATTCCAAGGTGCGGAAGTCCACCACCTTTGACAATCACCGGAGGCAGCGACAGGGACCCCTCAGGCAGTGGGCAACGCTTCAGGCCAGAAGATCAGTTTGAGAACCCCGGGCCTTCCCGAGCAAGGAGGGCGGTTCCAGCAAATGCAGGTTTGCGAAGGAAATCAGCACAGGGCTCCCGGGCGCTGGGTACAAATCCGTGGGTGGGACCAGGACCCTGCCTGATGGTGCAGGGGCCTCCCTAAGGGTCTCCCCCAAGTCCCCTCAACCTGGATGATCCGGCTAACATGGCTGCTGCTGGACCCGCCAGAAGGGACACACACTGCCATTCTGACCTGTCCTGCAGGGCTTCTGCTTTCTTTACTGGGAAATAAAGCTCAAGAAGGTGGAATTCAGAGAAGGGAGTGAGTGTACGGTCAGCTGCCATCAGAGGAACCAACATCCTCCTCCCCCCCCCTTCAAAGCCCCTCCTTCTTTTCCATCTCTCCCAACTTAGCCATCTCTCTCCTGTTGGATTTTAACCCGGAAGGGACACCAGTGCTCCCTTTTCTCTCTCCCCCTTTGGTGCTACAGCTCTAGAGGCGGGGTATTTACTCCAGAGGAAGGGACAAGAGATGGAGCGTGGGTCACACATGATGAGAATCTACCGAGTAGCAGACACTGCTGGGCGTGTCCCCACACTGACGCACTGACACTCCCCCCCAGCTCTGATTCGTGCGGCCCATCCCAGAGGCTCTGCTACAGGAGTGGTCTGGAGGCTAGACTGGGGTGTCCACCAGGGAGACTGAGCCAAGGGTCACTAAGTCACTCGCCAGTGGCACTGAGGAGGCATTTCCATGGAATCTCTATAGGTCTGCAGTAAACTTTTTCCTGGTCGTTGCTCTAACGTGATTCATCTCCACCCCCTGGAAACCAAAATGCCTGGTTTTAAACAACCATTATCACCACCGGCTCCCAAACCGAGGTACCGTGCGCTGAAGCAGTTTGTCCAACGTAAGACACTGGTAAGGGGCCTGGCAGGGATTCGGGCCCTGGCCTGCCTGATTCCAGAACCTTCCTCTATGCAATGAACTGTGCCAAGACGTTCTTCAGGGCCCCCTAAGAGCACTCTGGGAGGTGCTTTGCCTGTTAAGAAAACCCATTTATAAAGCGTGCTAGATCAGAGCAGCGAGGATCCTTGGGATCCTGGCTGCCAGAGGAAAACCGTAGCTCTCTCCTGGCAGTAACAGTAATAACCACAACAGTAACGTTCAGTAAGCATTTACTATGTGCCAAGCATTGGGCTTGACACCTCAGAGTGAATCTGATCCCGTTTATGCTTCCCGTTTTCAGACGCAGACCCTGGGGCTCAGAGAGGCTGTATAACTTGCCCAAGATCTCAGAGCTCGGAAGAGAAAGTTCTGTGGTTCAAAGCCAGCTCTCTCCGAACTTGGACACCACTCCCCATGCCACGCCAAAGGCCGCAGCCGGACAAGCCTCCTCTGACATCTTCAGGAGGCCGTGGGTAGCTTGCAGAATTCTCCCTGGCCCGGAGGGGAGCTGGGCGAGTGCAGGTAGTGGGGCATGAGCGGTGAAGTTCTCACCGCAGGTCAGAAGGCCAAGTTCTGAGACGGGCTTTTAGTGACAACGAAGAAGCCAGCAGCTTGAGGCTCCACGCGGGGTCCCCTGAGGCTCCTTCCCTTGAGCCCGATGCCAGCAACCCCCACTGATTTATGCTTCCAAGCAGCACGCAGCTTGCAGGCACCAAGTCTGCAGCCGCGGGGAAGTGGACGGGCTGCCCGGGGGTGTTTTCCCCCCGCACGCACCAGTTCCCTTAAAAGGCCTCCCGTGCATATACGGTTCTGACATGAGGGCAGAGCCACGGGACGGCGAGGCCTCTCTTCCCCTTATATGGTCAAGTATGACAATGGCACCCTCCCTGCTAATTTATGGAGCACACGAAGGGAGGAATGTCCACCAAGGGGGGGGGGTGCTTCGCCAGGGAGAAAGTAGAAAGCTCATCCCACTGCCTGAGGACTTACCAGACCAAGAGGAACAGAATGCATACTCCCTGAGGTTGCTGTTCTGCTTTGTTTTTTCACTCTGAAGAATAAACACTTTTGTTCCTCTCTCAAATACCAACACATCCTAAAGCCGAAAGAATAGGGGGAAGGCCCCTCTGCCAACTGAATATCAGAGAAAAATTGCTTTATTATTTATTTATTTATTTACAAGGTTTTTTAAATTTTTTATGTGTCTTATTTATTTTTGAGAGACAGAGAGACAGCACGAGCAGGGAAGGGTCAGAGAGAGAGAGAGGGAGACAGAATCTGAAGCAGGCTCCAGGCTCTGAGCTGTCAGCACAGAGCCCGACGCAGAGCCGACGCGGGGCTCGAACCCACGAGAGATCATGACCTGAGCCGAAGCCGGACGCTTAACCGACTGAGCCACCCAGGTGCCCCAACAAGTTTTTACTTACAAAATCTTGTGGAATTGATCCTTCATATGTTTGCCCACTTCTAGCCTGGCCTTGGTTTCCCCGCTAAGTTCATGAGCGCGCACACGCACACGCGCACGCACGCACACACACACACACACACACATACTGCCTATGTACAATCACTCAAGCATCTGAAAAGAAAGGACAATTTCATTCGAAACCTAACACAGAAAATGGACAGAGGACCCGTCAGCCACGCCAGCTCCCATCTCCTATCTATAAAAGGCCTTTGCCATGTTGTTCGAGCCCTACACCAGGTTCTCCCCACCCCACCCCACCCCCGCCTCTGTCCTGTTCCAACAGAGACAAGAGGGTGTATCAGATTAGAATGTTCAGGAAAGTGCTTTGTGCATCATAAGTCATATGATGTCCAAGTTCAACACTAAGGTAATGCCCCCTAGAATTGTGGTTTCTCAAGTTACTATTTATTATTTTTACTTAATACACAAGTAGGTTTCTTGGGTGTATCCAGATATAAATTACGTCACTGTTTAAGCTCTTTTTACCCTTGCTATAATTCACTACTGTTTGCTCAGTGTGAATCTCTTGCTGAATCTATTTGGAGTGCACACTGGTCCAAATGATCAAATTCTTCTATCCAGCCTCAAAGAGCCAAGGATCCCTTGAGCGTCCTCTACAGATTTTAATGACACTTTGTACAAATTAGGAGAGAAAGATTCAGGCTTTTATCACATAAGCACATATACCTCCACCACTTACAAACTGCATAGGTGCCTAGAGCACCTTGAATGAAACCAAATAATTTTAAAAAGCTCTTGGAGATCCCCAGACAGAAAGTTCAGTACGAATAACAACACTCAAAAAAAAAAAAAAACACCAAAAAAGGACTATGCTTCTTTCAACAACTCCCCAAATGAGATGTATTTATAAAAGTATAGCCCAAAGGCTCAACTTCTTAAAACCAGAAATTTAGAAATCAGACCCCGCTGACACTGAATCTGTGTCCCCATCAGAAAAGGTTCTATTTATAGAACAGCTCATACAGTTCAGACAATAAGAAAGCCGTCTGAGTGCGCACGGCAGTATCTCTACCCCACAGCTCTGTGTCATGGCTGCAGCTGAGGCAGAAAGACTGAGCAGGGGTGAGGAGAAAATGCAGGAGTCCTGGGTCTCGATACCCTGGTGAGGGAGCTCCTGGCTACCCCAGTGTCCACAGTGTCCCCAGAATCTTCACACTGTATGGGGCTGAGAACAAGGGCTTTAAGGAGCATGTCAATTGCCCAACTTTACACATTTTTAAGTATCTGCAGCTTCAACTCAGAAAGTTCCCTTTCAAAGACGAAAATCAAATAGCTGGTGAGCAAATCTGTAGGCGTGACCACCTGCATCCGAATTACCCAACTATTTCATTTAAAAGGCAGGTTCTTGGGTTCCATTTAGCCTAACTGAGTCCAAACCTCTGGGGCTGGAGCCTTGGAATCTGCATTTTAAAAAGGATCTCTCCACCCACACAATCCCCGTAAGATTCTCGGGCACATTCTAACATTGGAAAATCACTAGTATAAGCACTCAAAAAAAAAAAAATCCTGTTGAATTAAACGCTATGTTATAGCCAACTAAAAAATAGAATTCCAAAGTATACTTCTTCTAAGATTTGTAGCAAAACGGGATCTTAGAGAATAGTTAGTCCAATCTCTTCATTCTTTACATAAAGAAAGCAGAGCTCCTGGCAGAGTAACAGAGTTGCCCTGGGGTCTTACTGCCAAGTTTACGGCAAAGCCCTCTCGGAGTTCCTGTCCAAGGTCAGTTCCTAGACTATTACTTTTTCTGCCATCACTGTGAACACCTTCCCTACCCCTTCCTGCACCACACCCACACCATCCACACACTCTCCAGGGGTGATCTGCAGGTCCAATATCCAGCTCCTTCTCCAGAAAACAGAACTTTATGTCTACAGAACTGGCCCCTCCCCCACTGCATGTCACTCAAGGTGACCCCCTCTTCTCTGGCCCAAGAGCAAGCATGTGACTCAACGCAGACGGAGCACATCCTGACTCATGAATAAAGGGAAAATGGGGACAGTGTAGGGAGTTTCTTCCTTGATCCTAAAGGCATTCTCTGAGGAGTCCGCCCATACGTAGTCCCTGCCATCCATGCTCCTACTACTTTGGAGACTAACCTTTCCTTTGATTCTGAGTTACTCCTGATCCTTCTAGTACATTCTTTTTCAGTAACCTAAAATTGGTCTTGTTACTTATACACCAAGAACCCTACTTGACCTCTCCTTCCGTAACCTCAAATCATAAGAGTATGTAAGCATTTGATTCTATTTGATGGAATGGGAAGTTGGGGTTAAATATCTCCTTTTGGGGGTGCCTGGGTGGCTCAGTTGGTTAACCATCTGATTCAACTCAGATCATGAGCTTGACGTTCGTGGGTTCGAGACCTGCATTGGGCTCTGTGTTGACAGCTCAGAGCCTGGAGCCTGTTTCAGATTCTAGATCTTCCCCTCTCTCTCTGCCCCTCCCTTGCTCAGTGCTGTCTCAAAAATAAATAAACATTAAAAAAAATTTTTTTTAATCTCCTCTTTGGAAACAGACAGTTTACGTGAAGTTGCGGTTGGATGGAGAGGGGTGTGGTCCTGGAGACCCAGCCTCCATCAGTACCCGGCACCCTACTCATTTGAAAAAGCAAAGTCTTTTGCTTTTGATCCTTGAACACCTCATCCCCAGACTCAAAGTCTTAAGATACTATCTGTGCAGTTGAAAACAGAAATAGTCATGAACCCACAACGGCAAAAGTAATCCAAACATCTCTTTTAAGTGGTGCATGCAATTTCAAGATCCAGCGCCAAGAAGTTATTGGGCTCACCACATCTGCACAAGGAGACAGATTCTCTTCCTTGTCAGTCTGGGTTTTATCTTTAATGTCCTCTCCCTGGGGCAGCCCCAGGGTCCCTGATGTGCAGTACATCTGTGTGCAATTTCCACATAATGGGAGTGAGGCTTAGTTATTTTAAAGCCACGAGTGCCTTTAAGAGGTCTTTCTGCCAAAACACATATGGCTCTTTTGTTACAAAGCTATACAAATATTTGTGTTTTCTGTTTAGCTTGGCAGCAACACAAAATTTCAGACTCTCTACTGCTCTCGCTCTGAAATGAATGCCTGTCTCCTGCTATAGGTTATTTGTTATTTGTTGTGATTCCCCAAAGTAAGTTCTAACTTTTTGGAGGGGAGTTCTAAAACTCTGTTGCTTAAAAGGCCCATCACTGGGTAGCTGCTCCAAAGAAGGCTATACAATCCAGAAAGCATCTTAACCTTAAGAGTGAAACATGAAAAATGTATTTTCAGTTTTATCAAACCTACAGTAAGGGGCGCCTGGGTCATTCAGTCAGTTAAGCATCTGACTTCGGCTCACGTCATGATCTCACAATCTGTGAGTTCAAGCCCCACGTTGGGCTCTGTGCTGACAGCTCAGAGACTGGAACCTGCTTCAGACTCTGTGTCTCCTTCTCTCTCTGCCTCTCCCCCACTTGTGCTCTGTTTCTCTCTTTCAAATAAACATTTAAAAAATAAACACAATAAATAGCCTACAATAAAATGAGACTTTTTGGTGTGCTTTGTCCTATCAATTTTCACATATGTATAACTTTATGTAACTAGCTTCACAATCAGGAGACAAAGCATTTTCCATCAGCCTCAAGAAATTCTCACAAACTCACAATGATCCCCTATGCCCAGCCCCCCCTTAACCACTGCTCTGCCTTCCCCTCTACCGTTTTATCTCTGGGGATACCATAGAAATAGAATCATACAGTATGGGACATTTTGTCTCAGGCGCCTTGACTCAGAATAATCACTTGAGATTCATCCCAATTGTGTTTATCAGAGGTTCTGTTTTATTGTCAAGTGTTATTTCATTATATGGATATATCTCAGTGTGTTTATCCATTCACCTGTTGAAGGACTTTGGGGTGTCTCCTGTTTGGGAGATATGAATACAGCCACTCTAAATATCTATGTCCAGGTTTCTGTGTAAACATAAGGTTTTAATCTCTAGGCTAAATACATAGGACTGAAATTATAGAATCATGTGCCAATAATCTATTTAATAAGCAACTGACAAACTGTTTTCCAGAGTGGCTATATATCCTGTTTTGCATTCCCACTAGCAGTATATGAGAGTTCCAAATGATACACATCTTCGACAGCACTCAGTATTAGCAGTCTTTTTTATTTTAGCCATTCTAATTGTTACATCATTGTATCTCATCCTGGTTTCAGTCTGCATCTCCGAAAGGTTGATAATGTTGAGTATCTTTTCATGTGCTTATATCCTCTTTGGCTCAAGCCTTTTGCCCATTTTTAATTGTACTGACAGTTCCATCCCTTCCAATATGTTGAAAATATTATTGTCTCCCCTATGAATTACTTTAGCACTTTGGTGGCCATATTTATTGAGGTCTATTTCTGAACTCTGTATTGTGTTTCATTGATCTATATGTTTATCCCTTTGCCGATGCTGATTCCTCCAGCGTTATCTTCTTATTCAGAATTGTTTTACTCATTCTAGTTCCTTTGCCTTTTCATATAAATTTTAGAGTCAATCTGTCTATATCTACCAAAGTCTTGTGTGAATGTTTATTGGCATTGGATGAAATCTGCACATCACTCTTAATCAGAAGATAACTGACACCTTTGGTACATTGAGTCTTCTCATGCATAGGCATAGTATATTCCTTCATTTAGGTACTTTTTTAAACCACATTTTGTAATTTTCAGTATATAGATCCTATATGTTTAGTTAAATTTGTTGCCAAGTGTTTCACTTTTTTTTTTGAGCAGTTGTTTTTGTCATTTCAGTTTTCAACTAAACATTGATGGCATGTAGAAATACAATTGGGGGCCCTGGGGTGGCTCAGTCGGTTAAGTATCCCATTTCAGCTCAGGTCATGATCCTACGGTTCATGGGTGTGAGCCACGCATCCGGCTCTGTGCTGACGGCTCAAAGCCTGGAGCCTGCTTCCGATTCTGTGTCTCCCTATCTCTCTGCTCCTCCCCTGCTCATGCTCTCTCTGTGTCTCTCAAAAAATGAATAAATGTTAAAGAAAAAAGGAAAGAATTACAATTGGCTTTTGAGTAATGACTTTGTATCCTCTGATCTTCCTTTATTAGTTTTAGTGCTTTTTGTGGATTCCTTGGAATTTTCTATGTACCATCATATCATCTGTGAATAAAAAGTGCCTTATTTCTTCCTTTCCACTCTGTATGCCTTATAATTTCTTTTCATGCCTTATCATATTGGCTATTACTTCTAGCATAATGCTGAACAGTAAGTGATGAGAGTGGAAAAACTTCTTTTGTTCCTTAGAAGAGAAAACCATTCTGTTTTTCACCATTAAAAATAATTTTAGCTGTAGGTCTTTTTGTGGATGCCCTTCATTAGATTGAAGAAGTTCTCTTCTATTCCTAGTTTAAATAGATGTTGACTTTCTGTCAAATGATTTTCTGTCTCAATTGATATGAATGTGTGGATTACCTTGATTGATTTGTGAATGTTAAAGCAGTTTCACATTCTCAGGATAGACCCTAGATTTTTCCTTTTTATATACTGCCAAACTTATTTGGTTAATATTTTGTTAAGGATTTTTACATATATGTTTGTGAATGATATTGATCTGCATTTTTCTCCTCATACACCATATTCGTCTAGTTTAGTGTCAGAATAATGCTGGCCTCATAAAATGAGTCTGGAACTGTTTCATCCTCTTTTGTTTTCTGGAAGAGATTATGTAAAATTTATTTTAATCTTGAAATAATTCACCAGTGTATCTGTCTCCACTTAGAAGTTTATTTGGGGGGCAGGTATTAAACTACAGATTCAATTTCTTTAATAGCCATAAAATGTTCAAATTATCTACTTCATTTTGGGTGAGTGTTGAGAATTTGTGTTTTTTAAGGAATCAACCATTTCATCTAAGTTGTTGAATTATTCCTGAAGAGTAGTTTGTACAACACCCTTATTATTTTTTTAATGTCTAAAAACTCTGTGGTGATACTTTCCTTCCTAATATTCATAATTTGTGTCTTCTCTTTTCCTCTTTGTCAGTCTTGCTAGATTATCAATTTTATTCATCTTTTCAAAGAATTAGTTTTTGGTCTGTTGGTTTTCTTATTGTTTTGCTGTTTCAATATCACTGATTTCTGCTGTTATCTTATTTTTTTGCCTTGTATTTATTTTTCTGTCCTTTTTCTGGTTTCTTAAGGTGGAAGCATAGAATATGAACTCAAATATTGTCTTTTTAATATAAGCATTTAATGCTGTAATTTCCCCTTCAGTACTGCTTTACCTGCATTCCACAAATTTTTATGAATTGTATTTTCACCCTCATTTAGCTTCAAAATTGCTTCTAATTTTCCCTGAAAGTTTCTTTTATAAGTTTATTTATTTATTTTGAGAAAGAGAGAGAGGGATAGAGAGAAAGGGAGAGAGAGAACCCCAAGCAAGCTCTCCACTGTCAGCACAGAGCCCAATATGGGGCTGCATCCCATGAGCCATGAGATCATGACCTGAGATGATATCAAGAGTTGGACACTCAACCAACTGAGCCACAAAGATGTCCCAGAAGTTTCGTTTTGATCCACAGATTATTGAAAAGCATGCTGTTTAATTTCCAAGTGTTTGGAGATTGTCCCATTATTTTTCTGTTGTCAATATTTAGTCCAATTCCTTTATAATCAGGAATATGCTTTCCATTGTTTCAATTCTTTTACATTTTGTTATTTTTGTTTTAATGACCCAGGATATGATTTACCTTGGTAAACGTTCTGTGCACTTGAAAAGAACACATACTCTGCTGATGACTACAGTGTTCTATAAATATCAATTAGATCCAGTTGGTAGATAATAGTCAGTATTTCTACACTCTTGCTAATTTTCTGTCTAATCTACTGTTTTTGTCTGTTCTATAAGTTTCTGACAAAACATCACTGATGTCTCCAACTATAATTTTAGGTTGTTCTATCTCCTTATTTAGCTTCAAGTACTTTGAAGGTCTGTAATTAGAAGCATATACTACTAAGATGATCATGTCTTTTATCATGATATCATGAATAAAATTGAAAACCATATCTTGGTTTTCAAAGACTTTGCAGTACAGTTGAGTTCTCAAAGTCCATTATGGATACCGTTTAGGATCAGATCCATGCATGCTCAGCTACGGAGTGAGCCCAGTAGTTTATGAACAACTTTAATAATTTCCCCTGAATCTACCCTCTCTTTGATCTTCCTGATACTTTCCAGCTTTCCTGGGGTACTTTTTGGTCCTCGGACACGAAAGTTGGGGCTTAATTTTTCTATTCTGTCATATACTTCCCATGCCTGCTCCTATTTCTGTGGGGAAGGAGAGTCAAGCAGTGGGAAGGCAGGGGGGCAGGAAGTAACAGTGTTTTCCCTACTCTCCCAGACCCACTTTAGGCAAGGGGCCCCTGCCAGCCATCTTACCCCTACTGCTGCCACTACCCCGGGACTTCTTAGGAGCTACGGCATAACAAAGGGAGAAAAAAAGGGGGGGAAGAAAAAGAGACATTTCCTCACACACACTTTCCCTGAACTAGAGAACTTCTCCTGGAGTTCTTTCCAGGCTGGTCTTGACTTCGAGGTTTCAGACTGCCTGAGGTCAAGCTGGAAGGTAGGAGACACACGTACAAAGGTGAACTCCCCACTAGTTTGGTGGTACTTCAAGTCCTGGTCTTCTCCCCCAATCTTTCTGCTACTGTTGGCTTTTCAAACTCCTCATCTAGGTGTTCCATGCGTCCTCTCCGGGTTGTGTTGCTTCATTCAGCCAAAGGCAGGGTGGATAAGGTGTGTTTATTCCTTCTTACTAAAAATTAGAACCAATGGGAGGAGTTTTCTAAACAGTCAGATTTCCTGGCTCCACACCAGACCTACTGGATCTACTCCCAATCGGGGAGCTGGCGAGTAGGGGACAAAATGTAGATTTGGGAGAAGCGCCACAGGAGATGTTAGGTGCACATCTGCACTTAGAGGTGTTTCTGAAGAAGAGATTGCAAACTCAAATGCCTCCACCGGCCACATAAGGAGTCAGTTGGACCTGTGACACCAGGGAATGATCTGGACAGTCCATGTGCTGGAGGCAGCCTCCACCAAGCCCCACACAACTATTCCTAAGGGAGAAGGCAGGCCCAGTCATGCTGATGGCAATCTTTGAAGAAAACAATAACAATCTGTTTTTTTATGTAAAATCTCCCAATTTTTAAATGTCAGCAAAATATTTAAAAAATAAACCCGCAGGGCATCGGTGTGCTATTTCTGGTCTAGACAAAAGCTGGTAGCACTTCTATAATCTGGTTGTGCATTACAGTTGATGCCTGCAGGTGTGGATGCAGATTCATTTATACATCTCTTTGAAAATGAGAAGGACAGATACCATATGTTTTCACCCATAGGCCTAACAGGAGAAACCTAACAAGGGACCATGGGAAGGGGAAGGGGAAAATAAAGTTAGGGAAAGGGTGGGAGGCAAATCATGAGAGACTTTTGAATACTGTAAACAAACTGAGGGCTGAAGAGGGAGGAGGAAAAGGGAAGGGGGGTGATGGTCATGGAGGGGGCACTTGTGTGGAAGAGCACTGGGTGATATATGGAAACCAACTTGGCAATAAACCATTAATAAAATAAATAAATTAAAATAAATAAATACATAAATAAGAATACAAATAAATATTCCTAATAGGAAAAAAATAAATTGGGGAAAACTAAAAAAAATAAATAAATAAAATAAAATTATTCTTTCTCTTTAAAAAAAAAGAAGAAAAGAAAATGGGGGTCTTTATCTCTGAGATACCTAGAGCTCTCCCACATGTCACAAAGCTGGTCAGTATTTAGAAACTTTGAGCTGTAGCAACACGTATTCCCTTTGGAAATAAATATTCGCCAACTTATAGACCGTTGCCCACGGACTGGGCTTCCTGACGTGTTACTAAGAACTCCCTTCCTTCTAAGGCACAACATTTCATGGAACTTGCGAAGCTTCCTTCTTCCCACATATAATATCCTTTATCAAAGCCTCTTCTTTCAACAAGAATGAGAGAAAATGAAACAAGAGAAAAAAATTAGTAAAAGAGAGAAAAATATCAAACGTTATGATTACTTTCTATTGCGAAGAATTTTTAATTTGCAAGTTACTGAAGAGTGTGGGACATGTCTCATTTGATTTTCATTTCCAAGTGATGTCACCTGATGGCGATCATGAAGTGAAATGCACAGTACTAGCAGTTTCATATACAAACCAGTCCTTAATTATTATCAATAATAGAAAATCAGAAGTTAGTTATGTATAAACACAAGACCCTATTTTTAGTGAAGGAAGTCACTGATACAGATGAAATTTAACTTAATTTACACTTAGTTCCAAGCTGGTTCACTTAACTGATGAAGGCACACTCCTATCAAAACTGAAGTTAAATACCTGAATGTTTCAGGAAATATATCACGCACAGAACAGAGTTTAGAAGTTTGGGTCTTGGAGTCAGATAAACACGGATCTGAAGTCCAGCCCCTTAAGTTTCTAGAACATGACCTTAAGCCTTGGTTTCTTCACAGTTAATAATGAAAGTTTTTAACTTAGCTTTTCCGGTTACAAGGAACAAAGTCTCAACTCAAGTTATCTCAAATAACAGGGTAGGATTCTACACGGTCAAACAGTCTGTCAGAATACACTTGAGAATGAGAACAGAAATTTCAACGGTGAGGCCAAGGCCTTCAAGAAATCTAGGGAAACCTTGAGCAACCAGGCTTCAGAAATAGATGTTCAGAATCCAAAGAGGGTTCGTGGCTTCTCATCCAGCTCATCACCACCCTGACCCAGCCCCCCTTCCTCATCTCATCCTCTGGCCTCCTCGTCTTCCATTCCATCTGCACGTTTAAATGTTATCTCGTGGGTTCTATTTTCTCATTCCTCTGGTTTCCCTGTAACTTCTGCTCACTCATGACCATCAGGGCCCCACCAGATTCCTTCTGCCTCAAGACCTACGAGCTTCTGCTCCTGCTCAAGGAAGATTCTTACCTGGTTCTTACATCATGAAATGACTACATTCTTTTTTTTTTTATGTCTTTATTTTTGAGAGACAGAGAGACAGAGGGTAAGCTGGGGAGGAGCAGAGAGACAGGGAGACACAGAATCTGAAGCAGGCTCCAGGCTCTGAGCTAGTGGTCAGCACAGAGCCAGACGTGGGGCTTGATCCCACGGGCTGTGAGATCACGACCTGAGCCAAAGTCGGATGCCTAACTGACTGAGCCACCCAGGCGCCCCGAAATTAGTAAATTCAACATGATTTAAAAAGGATTTGATAGTGTTGGCAATTCCTATTTGTGAAGAACTTTTTGCTCTATTTCAAAGGACAATGACCAGTCTGTGAATTGGCCACAATGAGCTGGTTGTCCATTCTTGGCCTAATCTATTAGATTTCAAGTTCATTTATAAAAATCAAATTTATACCACCCTTTGGCATATAAGGAGTAATAGCTTATTTGTTATACATACTCACCTTGGTCAGGATCCAACACCACAGAGGGATCAAAATTTTAACACCAGGTTTTGTACCTTGGCTAAGTAGCACACAGATTATTTATATAACCTTTTATATAGTAGGCCCCAAATCTGCTACCAATGCAAATTCCAAACCACACCTGTCTTGGTTTGAATAGATTTCAGATCTGCACTTTGGTATTTACTGTGTTGAACCAGGATTGTTTCCTTAAGAGACACTTTAGAAGTGGTAAATACTCCATTTTAGAGATGGTTCTAGACATCTACAGACTTGTTCAGCTTAGGAAGTCAACAGCGAAACCTCCATTGCTCTGTTTCCCCTTCTTCTGCCTCTGAGCCTTCAGTGAACAGAAGGCTGAAAGAAACCAAACCATCTTTCCCAACCTCTTCATTTTATTTACATATTTGATTTTTCCAAGGTTCAGTGGGAAAAACGTAGACTTTAAATGAAAGATCACTGACACACAAGTGCTATATCTAATGTGGAACCTGATTAAACCAAATCTGTTCACTGGCCAAGAGGTCAAAGGGGCCTTATCCAAGTCCTGGGGCATGTTTAAGGCCACACATAAACACACGGCCATCTATCTGATTTGAACTGCCCAAATAAAACATAATCTGGCCAAAATGGAAGTTTGCTCAGTAGTGTCTATCAGCTTTCAAAAAGCTCTAAAAGAAAACCTTACAGGTTAAATGCCTCATAAATCTTCTATGGGGAGTTAATGGATTTTTTTAATTAATCAAAGTTAAATCAAGAGAACTTAAATTAGTGTGTTGATGGCAGTCCTTTGAAGAGATTTTTATATTGGTTTGGAACAACCCTACATAATTATCTGAAACTGGGCGACATCAATTTGTAAATCTAAGATTCATGGTCCGTTGGAGCTCAGAGAGCACTGTCTGCTCCACTTCCCTTATCTCACAGGATATTCACTGCACCCTTATCTGTAGAATGAAACGTTGGAAGTAACCTACATATCCAACACTAGGGGAATTATAGAGGACAAGATTCTATCATCATGCAGTGAAATAAACAGTTGTTAAAAAGAATATAGTATACTTACATATTCTGACATGGATATTCATGGCAGCTTTACAGTGAAAAAAAAAAAAAGAAATTTCCAAATCAAAGAGTGAGTGTGACCTTATTTTTTGTTCGTTTAAAAACACAAATTAAAACTCTGTGTGTGTGTGTGTGTGTGTGTGTGTGTGTGTATGTAATGTTTATAAGGCCACAGACTACTATTAATAGTGGTTATGTATAAAGAGAGTGATTTTTAAAAACAAAAGCATCCCAAGAAATAGATCCCCACAAGAATAATAAAATAACCCATGCAATATGCCCATCACCTGAGGCATAATGCATGCAAAAAAGGCTCCTGGCCTACGAACTGCTCGCATGTCACCAATGGGAGCGCCTGGGGGCACACGGGCGCGGGAGGCCTCGGCATTGCACTGATCTGCAGCTGCCATCCCCGCTTCACTCTTTGATGTGGAAAATGATATTCCCTCCATCTTACATAACGTTCAACCCCAGTTTTGATTCTCCCTAGTACTTCCTTTGCAACCCGTTGCCTCCTTAAGCTCTTCCTGGACGGAATTCTGGAAAACCACAGCAAAGTCCTGGAAAATCCCCCCTGTTTATGAGATGGAACAGACTCAGACTCTTCATTGTACGGTTTCCCCCTCCATATCTGTTATGATTCTAGAAGAATACTATAAATGTATTATCTGAGGTTCCTCCAAGCTCACATTCCAACGCCACAGGCTTGAGAACTGTGGACAGGTTGCCTCTTTTGGAAAGCTTATCCCGAGCTAAGTAAAGCGAGAACTTTAATAGCTGCGTTAAATCCGTGTGTTCTTTTCTAAAAATGCTTCTGAGACCTGGCCGAAATTTATTACTGAGGGTTCCGAGTCTCCCTAGGAACCTTTGAGGCCTCTGCTCGCAGTACAGATCATTTTGTCCCTGCCTGCTTAGCGTCTCCTCTTTGCTCGCCCTCTGAAGGGATTTTTTTTTTTCTCTCTTGCCAGGTTGATTGCTGGGTTGTGGTGATAGAGAATCAGGAGGATAAGAAGAGGTAGGACTAGAAGGACCAAACTCAACAGGTGAAAAAAGAGTGGAGAGAGTGGAAGAGAGAAGGTGAAGGAAAGCTCTAGGTGGGCTCCGGCAGTGAGGAAGGAGGAGGGTAATAAGGGTCTTGGGCAAGATGGCCAGGGCTGTACATTGACCCACTTTGAGGTGCTCAGAGAACTGCAAGCAAAATTTAGAACTGCTTTTCATTTGCTTTTGGTTGTTTCTTTCAATATCACCTTGCTCTGACACTTGGTCACATAAGGACAGATTCATTCAGGCTATAATACATTCCAGGAAAACAGGCAGGTATGATCCTCATAAAACTGTCTCTAAAAGACCCACGGTGGTGAGGGATTCCTGGATGGCTTAGTCGGTCAAGTGTCTGACTTCGGCTCAGGTCATGATCTCACAGCTCATGAGTTTGAGTCCTGTGCCAGGCTCTATGCTGAAAGCTCAGAGCCTGGAGCTTGCTTCAGATTCTGTGCCTCTACCCTGCTCATGCTCGCTTGCACGCACTCTCTCTCTGTCTCAAAAATAAATAACCACAGGCACAAAAAGTCTGTGAAGTGATGGATGTTTTAACCTTATTGGGGTTACCATTTCTCAATATATGTCAGTATCAAGGGATCACGTTGTATACCTTAAGCTTATACAATGTTACATGACAATTATATCTCTATAAAACTGGGGAGTGGGGAAGAGCCATGGTATAAAGCGGGACTGCTAAAAACTATATATCGAGAAAATTTAACTAGTTGATGCATACCTACAAATTATGGCTGGTTAATCTCAAAAACAGAGAACTTAAATTCAAAGAAGAAATTAAGTGAGAAAGTAATTTTCTGATTAGAAAAGAACAAACATCTAAAAGTTTTCAAACTTTCTGGCTATCATTTCTGATCATAAAAGTAACAAGACATGGGGAACCCACGTGCATACACTTCTAGATATGGGAAAGGAAGTCTGAGATTTCCCTTAAAAGGAGAAAGTCAAAGCCATGTTTACCTCTGAAACAATGGCCATAAGTCTCCAAATTAAAAATAATATCCAGGGAAATTTGATTCTAGAAGAGTCGATGGATGAAGTTAATGTCATCGGGCCTCAGGAAAATTAGGACTCATTTAAAAAATAAGAATATTTGAAGGCCAAGGAGGAAAGCACAAAGCTTTACATAAATGTTCTAATTTTGCTCTAAATTATTTACATTTTATATCAGTGATATATTGAGAATGGATTACAAAGAATGAAAACATCTGTAAGTAGAGTTTATTTTAATAAATGAAACACTCTGGAAAGAAAAAGTATTAAATTCATTTATTTGGTTGGGAGCTGTATAGGCCCTACAGCAAACACAATAATTGGGATACAAAACCCAATGCACCACACGATAAATGAAGACAAATATCTCATGGTTAAATTTTGAAATTGTAGAGAAGATGAAAGTGAATTGTATACTTCTAAAAGTATCTATTTAAAAAAATATTTTTATTTATTTTTGAGATAGAGAGAGACAGAGCGCAAGCAAGGGAGGGGCAGAGAGAGAGGGAGACACAGAACCCAAAGCAGGCTCCAGGCTCCGAGCTGTCAGCACAGAGCACGACACGGGGCTTGAACCCACAAACAGTGAGATCATGACCTGAGCCAAAGTCAGACACTTAACGGAGTCACCCAGGTGTCCCAAAAGAGTATCAATTTTTGAGTTATTTTAATAACATATGCTTATTTTTCCAGGGTGTTTCAAATGATCTATCTCAAGAAAACAACAGAAGGTTTTCAACTGGATTTTGCCTTTCAAATAAAGCCCAAACATGTGAAGAGAATAAAGCCAACAATAACCAACCCAGACCCTGTTCCTCCTCCCAGAATCACAAACACTGAGCCACAGTCTAGATCACCGGCGTTCCTCTCTGCGAAACAGGATTGTGAGGTTCGTGTCCACACTGGGCTCTCGTTCAAAGGATGAGTGTAGAAAAGAGGATAAAAACTGTCTTAAATTGCGTCAACGTAGATTATCTCTAAGAAAGATTTCAAAGACAGATTTGATGGCTATCACACTCTGGGATGAAGGCCTGAGAAAAGTAGTTGCCTGTTCTCCAGATGGAGGGACAAACAGAATGAGTGCTCTGTGATCCAAGACTGCGTAGTTCTTAGGAGCTAAAGAAAAGTTGTACGTGGGAGACATTTTCACCGCATAGGCTACTGCTGGCTCTAGGACACACTTGCTTAACTTTCAAAATCACCGACAAGACCACTGTCAGGCAGTCAGTTTTGTCTTTTGTGGGATATTAGAGCAACAGACACTTGCTGAAGGGAGAGAATTAACTGGAAGTCTGGATTAACTCCCTGGTATAAGTTTGTGTTTTATGAATTTTGTGTCAGTGGGAAGTACCATTAAGTGTCACTCTACCACCAGAGAATCTGAACTGATGTTTTGGTTGGTTGATTGGTTAGTTGATTCGTTGGCTTTTAAAAATATATATCTGAGGGGTGTCAGGGTGGCTCAGTTGGTTAAGTGTCCAACTTTGGCTCAGGTCATGATCTCACCATTCGTGGGTTTGAGCACCACATTGGGCTCTGTGCTGGCAGCTCAGAACCTGGAGCCTGCCTCGGATTCTGTGTCTGCCTCTCTCTCTCTCTCTCTCTCTCTCTCTCTCTCTCTCTCTCTCTGCCCCTCCCCCCACTCATGCTCTGTTTCTCTCTGTCTCAGTAACAAATTTTTAAAAAACATAAAAAGTTTAAAAATATATTTAATTGTACTTACTGCTCTAAAAATGAAGAAAATTTAAACTTCAAAGTAGGTATGCATTTAGTTTAATTAGAATTCTATCTCATATCCAATGCAGAGAATTAATTTTTTGGGATCCTTAATGTAATAATGGCAAATAATGCATATTAAAAGCTTAATACATGCAAGGAACTGTTCTAAGCTCCTTATTGCTTTATTGCTTTCACAGAAAACTTATAGCAAGGCTAGTATAATCCTCATAACAGTACTATCGCTGGAACGGACACTGAAATGTTCCATCCATATACCTTGGATCATTGGAGGAACTGAAACAAAGACAATTTTCAACTTCAGTTTGAAAGCAAAGGACAGAAAGGCAAGACTTGCCCAAGATCACCCAACCAGGACGTAACAGAGCTGACAACCGAACCCAGTAGTGCACCACGGACGCCACCCCCCCTCCAAGAAAGGTGGTAATGACTTTATGGAGTGCACTCTCCAAGATGCAAATACTCATAGGAAGTCCTCAGGTTTCATTGGATGTATGTGCATTTGAGACTGCAGAATCTGAAATAGAGAGATTAGCAATTTCCAGAGGGTCTCCGGCAGTTGATTTGAATTAAAATTCAGAGCCAACATTAAAAGTAGAGAAGCATGGAACAGAGTTTCCCCTCCTTGGAAATCCTGATTCTGTGCAGAATCACACCCTCCAGATATATATCTCCATGCTCCTGACAGGTTATTAGCTTGCAGCTGAAACAGAAGACATGATCTTGGCTCTGGAGAAATAGGAATTAGCATGCCTGCCTGAAAGCCAGTCAATAGAGGCAAAGACAAAAATTATACACAGGCACTTTTTAAATAGGATCTGAAATGGAAAAGTTTGAGAGAATGTGCTCATCAATACAAATTTGGGATAATGGAACCACCCATGGGTGGCCAAACTAAATCAAACACTTACCAAAATTCTAACTATATGTGCGCACATGGAATTGTAACCAATAACCCGTGTAACACCACGGTGCGAGATTCGTTTCCTGGTTGACATTTAAAATTTGCAGATCATTGATACTCTGCAACAGAGAAAAACTCCTTAGACTCCGAGATGATCAGGGGTTAAGTGGCAATCTTGAGCAGCCAATATTTAACATTTTTTAAATGTTTATTTATTTTGAGAGAGAGAGAGCACACATGGGAGGGGCAGAGAGAGAGTAAAGGAGTGAATCGCAAGGAGGCTGAGCACTGTCAGAACAGAACCAATGCAGGGCTGGACCTCACGAACCACAAGATCATGACCTGAGCCAAAATCAAAAGTCAGACACTCAATGACTTGAGGCACCCAGGCGCCCCTAGCAGATAATATTGTTATGATCAAATAGGAACAATTAATAAACGTTAACAAATTGAGTTTCATCTGTTTGTAAGTTCAAATGCATTTATTTTTACTACACTGTACAGACAATGCAGACAGAAGAGTATCATTTTGTGGCCAAATTTGGCGAGCTCTTTAACAAAGCATTATAAAAGAAAAGCCACAGCGTTCTAACTCAGAACGTGACCTCCAAGTAATTGCTCAACAGCACATGGGCCAGCATCAAACAATCCGGGTCTGAAAACCTTGCCTCCACAGAAAACAACGGTAATTCGAATTTTGGGGTGGAGCTGCCCTCTTCGACAGACTCTGCCTTCAGACGTCAAGCTAAGCCAACACTACAAGAGATTTCAGGGTAGACCCAAGACTGGCTCTCAGTCAGCCTTCAATCAATCACATAGACTCCCAAGGAGTCAGTTAGAAAACAACTCAGAGTTTGAGGCCAAGGAAAATTTTCAGAGCTATCTGCTCAATTTCTTTTTTTTTTTTTTAATTTTTTAATGTTTTATTTTTGAGGTAGAGAGAAAGAGAGCATGAACAGGGGAGGGTCAGAGAGAGAGGGAGACACAGAATCCGAAGCAGGCTCCAGGCTCTGAGCTAGCTGTCAGCACAGACCCCGACACAGGGCTTGAACCCACGAACCGTGAGATCATGACTTGAGCCAAAGTCGGACGCTTAACAGACCGAGTCACCCAGGCGCCCGTAGCTGCTCAATTTCTGCTCTCCTTATCAAAGTTGTGCAGCAAGAGGCAAGGTGGCTCCATACAATGCTTTGACATGGGTTCATTCATACACAAGTCAAAACCTCAGAACTCGGATCTTGCCTGAATTGGCCAGAGGCTCCCAGCATCCATGCCCACAGCAAGGGGCCCCATGACGCTCCGTGGGATCTAACAAGGATTTTCTGCTCCAGAGGGGATCTGGAAACCCTCGCGAGCCCTGCTGTGTCAAGGAAGTCTGTTTTTGCATCCTGGCTCCTACAACACAGTCCGGACTTTTCTGACACAGGATGGTTATCCAATGACAGCAGAGGCCCCTTCCGTCATCCTGGCCTCTGATACATGATCTTGATTAGAGAATGACAGATATTAAAGGGTGATGATTATAATATTTGACCAGAGCGAGGGCCCGCCCTGAAATCACATTCCATGAGTCAAGCCAGGTGCACCTTTTAACTCCAGATTGAAGACCGAATTGAAGACCAAGTCTTCCATTCCCTCTGGGGACTCAGCTCCTAGAGGGCTGAGACCACCAATGCTGTCTCGGCCTCTTGACCTCCGGTTTCTAGGATGAGTGCAGTCATTTTTAATAACTCTTGGATGAATGAAGGTTTGCGCAAGTCAGGTGACTGTAAGGGGCCTATCCATCCCTAGCCATCTGCTCAGTTGATTTGCACTGAATATGCACTCACTGAGATCTCATGACAGGCCAGGTCACATCAGGATGCAAAGAAGATCGGTGGGATCCTGCCCCCGGAGGACACTGCAGACTGGCGGGGGCATGGGGGGGGGGGAACTCCTAGCTGAGGGTCTTGAAAGAGCATGAAGACGAAAATATGGCCACCAAATGTAGACACTGAATCTTCCTGGATGCCTTCAGGAAGGCATTTAAGCATTCTCTGACATTCTAGGAAAGTTACCAAAGGGAGGGGTTTTTGGCTAAGAGGGAAAGCTCAAAAAACAGAATAGATAAAAAACCGTTCATTCACTTTGACTGCATAATCTCTCCTTTGGAACTAGTCCCAGAGAAACCGGTCCAAGAAGAAAAAGCCTAAATGTACAAAGACGTTTTTCAGTGTATTATTATAATGGGGAACAACTGTAAACCATTTAAATGTCCATCAACAGGGAGAAAGTTAGCAAATTATAGCACAACCATAATGTCAGATGGAAAAAGGAGAACACAAATTTGAGGGAGGGACTGTGAATGGAGCCATAAATATATATAAACAGAGATCAGAAAGGAGATAAAAATACTTGTACGTATGTATAAGGAATCCCCAGGTTATCAGTTTCTTTCACCCATTTTCTTACTAGATACTCACAACCCTGGGAAATAAGTGTGACAATGAAAGCTTATTTATTTGTTTGCTTGTTTGTTTACTAAGCCCAAAGAATGGAATTTCAGCCAGGCTTTGCCATCTAGGCTAACTCTGTCCCTACAGCTGTCCTGTTGCCCTGGCCAGACCCTGTTCCTCCCGGGCACGGAGAGAAGAAAGAGAAGAAGGGGGAGTTATCATGTGAATCTGCACTTTCCCCACTCAAACTGCGGGGTGCTATTGCAGTCTGCCTCTTATTATTCCTGGAATGCTCAGCGCTCTGTAAGGACCTTAGCCCCCAAACAGGAGAGAGACACAAATGATTGACCTGAAACTGCTGTCACCTCCCCTAGAGGCAGAGCTCCCCAGTCCTGTTCCTTGCAGCCTCCCCCTTCAGAGCAGCCCTGACAGCCTAGAACTCTTACTCTTTGATTCAGAGGACTGTGTGCTCTTTTAGATCTTTGCCTTTGCAGAATGCTCTTATCCTATTACTTATTTTCCTATGAGTGTGCCAATTTCTTTTATTTCCTTTAATTATCTCATCTACATATTTACTTCTTTTTGAACTCTCCAAAATGGAGAAGAGCGAGCACCAGAGCATGGAGAGAACTGGAAAATCAGGTGATGCCACCAAGAGGGAGGAGGTGAGGGGCTTTAGCCCCACTCCAAAATCTGCTCCAATCCGTCCCGAAAAGTTAACCAAACAGAAACAGAAACTGAATCCCTGCTGGGCAAATGGAGTTTCAAGATAATTCCTCTTGACCACCTTCAAAAAGGCTGTGATGCCTAAAACCTCCCTACACAGACATTTTGGAGCCAATTAATGTCACTACATCACTTGTCAAATCATCAAATCATTATTTTATTGGTGTGGGAGACTCTTCCCCTTACTTTCTCCGCCAAAAGTTAAGAGAATTGCAGGAAGTTCCTTCACTACCATCGAGTTTCTTTTTTTAAAAAAAAATGTATACTTGGGGGACCTGGGTGCCTCAATCAGTTAAGTGTCTGACCTTGGCTCAGGTCATGATCTTGCAGTTTGTGAGTTCCAGCCCCACATCAGGTTCTGTGCTGCCAGCCAGGAGCCTGAAGCCTTCTTTGGATTCTGTATCTCTCTCTCTCTCTCTCTCTGCCCCTTCCCCGCTCGTTCTCTGGCTCTCTGTCTCTCTCAAAAATAAATAAACATTTAAAAAAAATTTAAACGTGCATATAAGAATCATTTTTTTCATATATTTTGATGTTACTGAAGCATAAATATTGATGAGTAACAAAAATCAATAACAAGTATTGTCGTTGCTTTATTTAAATTCTCTTACCCTGATTTGTACTTTTTTGTTTTTGCTCATCATTTTTATGTATCTTCGTCAGACTTTTTACTTTTAACCATTTAAACTCCATTCTTAGAACCTTTGCTTTTACCAAGATATCTTATTTCATTTATGTTTATTGTACACGAACACAAATCAGATATTGTGCCTATCATCTTGTTGTGTACTTTCTACCTCATTGCTAATTCTGTCTACTGTTACAGAGTCTCAACTTTATTGCTTTAATTTTCTTCAGTGATTTATCATGGATACATCCCATTCTTAATTCTGTTTAGGGTTCATTCATTCAACACATATTTGTTGAGTATTTAGCATATGTAGGTATGGGACAACCTGTTTTAGACTTCAAAAACATTAGGATCAGAGTTCAGTGGTTTATACAAGGCTGAGAATAATTCTATTATACACTAGTATTTTACAAGGTTGGTGCTTTGATCGTTTAATCAACGGTGTTTTATTCATTTCCATTCTCAATATAGTTACAAACTACGTTAAAACTTACCACTTCACTCTCATATTCATTCTGAACCTGAATCCAGATGTTTTTAAGTCTTTCCACAGATGTAACGGAAATGTTAAGGTCTGAGGGACAGAACGACAAATGTGGAAATTTTGACATCTCCAGTTTTTTAACTAACTTCCTAAGATCCAAAGAATTCTTAACAGGCATTTACAACTGCCTTTTGGAACTGGAAAGCCCTTTAATTAACTAAACAATGCAGTCACTTAAAATCATGCCTGACCTTCCATGATGGAGAATTTCGGAAATTATACCTTCCTCTTAATTTTATCAAGACAGACAATAACTCAAATAAGATAACACATGTATTAGAACTCAGAATTTATTGTATGTAAATGGAATATAAATGAATCCAGATTTAAATTCCAGTCTCTCTCAGTATGCTTTCTGTAAAAGAAAGCTTGAGTTTCCTTCATGTATGTTTATTGCATGATGATAATGATCTTATCCCATTTTATATGCCAGGACCTGACAGACTCAGACACTAGAAAACATCTGGTTGGTTACTCTAAGTTTTAAAAAAGGATTTTAGGGAGAAAAAAACTTTTGTTAAGCAAACTTAAAAAAAAACTTGCTCCAGCCTAGTAGAGCCCCAGCTCTGATGAACTGCCCCTTTTAGGTCTTCGAGCAGATTCAGGGCATCCTCAAAATACAGTTTCTTTGTTTTAAAATTAAGTAACCAGGGGAGCCTGGGTGGCTCAGCCAGTTAAGCGCCTGACTTTGGCTCAGGTCAAGATCCCACGGTCCATGAGTCCAAGCCCCATGTCAGGCTCAGTGCTGACAGTTTGGACCCTGGAGCCTGCTTTAGATTCATATTCTCATTCTCATTCTCATTCTCTCTCTCTCTCTCTCTCTCTCTCTCTCTCTCTCTCTCTCTCTCTCTCTTTCCCCTCCCCCCCTCTTCCTCTACCCTGCTCACACTCTGTCTCTCTCTTTCAAAAACAAATAAACATTAAGAAATAATAAAAAATTAAACCATATTTACAGAACTATAAGTTTGCTCAACATTCATTTAAAACTCTCTATCATCTTTCTTCTCTCCAAATTGGTGGCAGCCACGTCTTCACCTAATATCTATCTATGAAGTAAACATCTTGTATCAGTCAGGGTCCAGTGAAGAAAGCAACATCAACTATAGGTATTTCAAACAGAAGGAATTTAATACAGAGAATCAGTTACCCAGGAAGCTGAAGAGTGAGCACCCAAAAAGAGAAGACCACCCAGAGATGTGCAATATGAGGAAATGGCCAGAACCTCCAGGGCGGCAGAGACCAGAGAAGCCAGGTTCTGGTGCCCTCCCACGGGAATAGCTCCTCGTCTCGGTAAGAGAGGAAGCTGGCAGGAGACAGGGCTACAGGAAGTGATGCTCTCTGAGACGTAAGGTAGAGCAGAGTAGGGCAAAAGAAAAGGACCATAACACACCTACCATCATACATGTGAGACTGTGCACCCCAAGATGAACGCAGGTGTTCCCACGTGTGCACCTGTGTGTGCACACGCACGCACGCACATCATATCATACTACATTGTTCATTCATCTACCTTTCCTTAGCCTTTCCTTCCAGAGAAGAAGCTATGCACGGCCAAAGCATGGATCCCAAGTTTCTCTTACTTCTTTCAGAACTTCTAAGATCCTCATAAGACCTGACACTTTTATCACAATTTACTGTTTCACGGCCCATTTGAAACCATCCACGCATTTTTTATTTTGGTGTTCCCAACCACCACATGCATTAACGTCCTCATTTTACAAACGGGGAAAATCAGAAAGAGTAAGGCACCCAACAGGTGCATCACAGAATCAGGTCCAAAGTCTGGGGCCCTTGAGGTACCAAGACAAGAGGCTCTGTTCTGCTTACTGGTGAATGCCTGGAGGTCACAGGTATGCAAAGTAATCTCTCTAGGCTTCCAGTCACCACATCTGGCCACAGACTAATAAACGAGGCAATACTAAATTAATCACAGGCAATAGCCAGCCTCTCTTAATCAACTTTAAGGCTTCAAGTGACCCATTAAAAAAAAAATTCATCACAGCCATAATGTTTATACTGCATGACAGCTTACAAAGTGCCTCCCCATTTCCCCATGTGAACTAATAATGTTCGTGAAATGCATCATAATCACTACCATGTATCTAACTTGCCTGCACTGGGAGTAAAGAAGTTCAAGGTCAGTGGGGCGTTCAAGGTCAGCGGGCCCCCCCCCCCTTTTTTTTAATTCCTCATAGATAATAGGAACCTGGTGGCCTGCCACATGGGTTCTGAGGAGTCCATTGCCCTCATGTGTGCTCACGATCACAATTAGAGGGTTTCTATTTGCCCAATCACGAATCACAGACCACACAGTAGCTCCGCCTGTGTGTGTGGAACACACCACCCTTCACTGGCTGGCCGGGGAGCATAACACAGTTCCAGGGAGTTGAGAGTCCTTGTGTAAGGGCGGAGCAATGCCGACCCCCGGGAGAGCGGAACGGCCCATTCCTATCAAACAGCTGGAATTCTTGGGATGCATTCTCATAAGGAGCTTGATGGTAACTTGGTTTGGTCTCTTACCAGGGACAGCTCCAAATATCGGGGTCCAGGCCTTTTCCATGCATTCGCCAAGTGTCTTTAAGTGGGACAACAGGTCAAAGGCAGCCACGCCCTTCAAGATAGGGCATCGCAGCCTAACTGGGATTTTACTGGAAAGTCTTCCAGCAACACTAGCCCTCAGCAGAATGACCAGGATTGCTCAGCGGTGTCAGGTGTTCACAGAATTCTCACACGCGGAGAATGAGCCCTCTCCAAAGAGACATAAAACCCGCCCTGGAAGTGACACTCAACATTCTCTCATTTCTACCACGAAAATGCTCTCTTTTGGCTCCGAGAGGAGGCAGAGGGCAAGGTTCCAGGTGGGTGACAAACTTTTCTAGACTGGGAGCATTTAAAGGGTAATTTAGAAAAGTGATAGATCCTAGTTCCCATGAAATGTTTCCAAACACAGCTAAGTGGCCGAGGGGATGATGAGCCGAAGAGCGTGGGGAAGCCGCCCAGTCCACTGCTGCTCCTTTCGTGACTTTAGCAAGCAAAATGCCCAGCTGTGGCTGTGGTGACACCGCTCGAGCCATGGCCAGGTCCATCCCCCACCAGCTCTTCCCAACCGGGATGCCTTTCTTCTAGACACCCGGCTGGTGGTGGAAAGGGAGAAAAAGGAACAAAACCAGATCTTGGTAATCATCACCCCTATCTGTGTTTTGCTGTTTTGCCTATAAAATGTCCAATGGCGCGTACCCCATATGACTGAAAATCAGTGGCCACAGAACTTTAAAATGTAAAACACATACAACACACACACACACACACACACACACACCTCAAAACATATTATCTTGGGGCGCCTGGGTGGCTCAGTTGGTTAAGCCTCCGACTTCGGCTCAGGTCATGGTATCATGTTCGTGGGTTCGAGCCCCGCGTTGGGCTCTGTGCTGACAGCTAGCTCAGAGCCTGGAGCCTGCTTCTGGTTCTGTGTCTCCTTCTCTCTCTGAGAGTTGGAGAGAACTCCAACTTTAATTTAAAAAATAAAGATAAAAAAAAAAGAGAGTTGGACACTTAACCTACGGAGTCACCCAGGCGCCCCAAGGACAAGTTTATTTCTACATATGCATCGGGGAGGGGGGCGCCTGGAAAAGTGTTAAAAGTGAAAATTACAACCACAGTGAGCAGTCCATCTGATCCCTACCACAGTCTCCTTCTGCAGTGGACCCTGAAGTTCCCGAAAGCCTGGTTCCTCACACGGCATGGGTTCCCCCTCTGATGGGTTCCCCCTCTGAACTTCGTCTCCCAACACCTCCTTCCTCCCTTCAACACTGACACCTAAGCTCAGACGCTGTGGGGCCAGAGGAAGGGCTCAGGGGAGAGGGGGCACTGAGGGAGAAGCGGAGGACCCGCAGAGGGGGCCTGCCCCTCCCACCACTGCCTGAGGCTCAAACTGATGCTCAGAGCTCAGCTGGGATCAGCGAGGGGGCACCAAAGGCACAGCACCTCACAGCGCAGGTGAGCTCGGAACGCTGGGTCCTCTGAACTGAGCTGCGGGCAGGGGAGAAAACAGAAGCCTTGGGTGGGGGGGGTGGTAACCCCAGGGGCCAAGTTGTTCTTCTCTCCCGAATACAAAGCATCCTTTCTCCCAGAGACCTTTCGGTCTAGGACAAGCTATCAGTGACAGGGTCTGATTTCCAAAGAGCTTCTCTCTCACGCCCTCAATGCTGCATGACGGTAACTAAAAGGTCTGCAAGCTAAAAATAAGAGCCGTTGTCTGAAAAGCTGAGTGCAGGGGCAGAGTCAGGGGCAGAGCCCAGGATGCCTGAGCCTGAGCTGAAGCCACAGTGGGAGGTGATAGGGACCCCACTGGGCGAATTCTCAGGGGACTTCTTCCTCCGAGTTCACAGGGGCAAATAAGAAAGCATTCTGGTTCTATTGCCCAGTGAAATGGGGCACTTGGGTTTGGCAGGCTGGTAGGATCTCTGTAGTTCAAATTAGCTTGAGGAGCCTTTGGTCAAACCCAACAAACAAAGCATGGCATCTTGCCAGCAGGTGGGTGTGAGAAGACCGTAATACAGGAGTATGGGGGGGAGAAGGACACGGTAGACAGAAAGGCCCTCGGTGACCCCAAGAACAGCTCTGGCCCGTGTCAGGACAGAAACAGAGCAACAAAATTAAATTCCCTGCTCCTTGGTGGTATCTGTCAGGCTTCGGCAAGCATATGTCTCAAATGTAGTGTGAGCCAAAGCAAGGAACGGTTACGCCAAGAAGCCAGTGATAGGGAAGCGACGTGGTCCAACTGAGGCAGAGCTAAGAGGCTCTCCTTGGCTTCCTCCAAGGTCCGATGCATGCTACCAGGTCATGGAAGGTGTGGGCAGCAACAAAGTAGAAAAGCCTTTCCTGGTAGCCAGGAAAAGGAATAAAGCCTCAAGTAAAGAGGATGAAGTAAGTAGATTTTGAAAACAGGTGCTGACCCAGAATTTAGCAGAATTTACGGTGTCTGGGTGGCTCAGTGGGTTTGGCAACTGACTCTTGATTTTGGCTAAGGTCATGATCGCACAGTTTGTGGGTTCAAGCCTCATGTTGGGCTCTATGCTGACAGTGGGGAACCTGCTTAGGATTCTCTGTCTCCTCTCTCTGCCCCTCCCTGCCCTCTCAAAAATGCATAAACTTAAAAAAAAGAATTTAGCAGCAATTATATGCTTTTTGTCCTCTTCCTGCTCAATTAGGCATAAAATGTACTCTTTTCCAACATTAATGTCTCTTCCTTATACAACTTCGTGGTCAAAGATATCTACCATCTATTTTGGAAATTGCCATGAATAATGGATGACAGGATGTGTCACTAAGCGTTCCATGAAATGGATTACCCAGAGTACGTGATCCAATTTTTTTTCCCAGGCGTAGACACAAGCATGTCACTTCTTCCTCGGGCCTCCTCCCTTGTTCTCTGACTCTCATCCCTGCCTTCCCAAGATCCCTTGGGTCTGGCAAGGATCTAAGGGAGAAAGAAGAGTTTCATGGGGATTTACCACATGTGCTTCTCAGCACAATTAGTCTGAAAGCTAAAAGTACAACCCACTTTCCATCAAAGGACCTCCAAATAGAATTGTCACTCTTTATTGCTTTTTTTTTTTTTTTGCAAAGGAAACCCTATTGCACTAAACCTAATTAATTTAAAGCTGCACTTATTCCATCTAGCTTTGCTACAGACCGTGTAAAGACACCCAGCAGACTGGTGTCCATCAAGAGGGTGGTTGTCTTATCTGGAAGAAGAACTTAGTGAAAGAATGGTGTACTCATCGGACCTGAGCTTGCCTAGTCTTCACACCTCTCATTGGTATTTGATCTTGGCTTTCCAGCCAACCTGCTGAGCCCTGTGCGGACAGAAAGAATCTGTCAGCATTCGGAGCTGAGAAGGAAATAGCATTTTGGAGATAAAATTCCCTTTGTGGCAGATGTTTACTTAGCTTTATCAAGTGCCTTGCCTCAACAGGGTTGCAAAGGTTGTGGATTTCATAAAGTAACAAAATCACACATAATCATGAAAGCGAGAAACACCTCCTTTCAGATTTCCTGCCTAGAAGAGCCAAGATAACGCCCTAGAGCTGGACGCATTTTTGGACACAAATGTCAAGTTTCTCTACGTGCCTTCGTTTTCTTACTACCTTCTTTACATAAGCCAGGCACAAATAACTGGATCTGCATGTTAAGGGCAACTGGTGGGGCCTTAAACTATATCCTCATCAAATGAGAAGAAAGAGGCTTAAATGTCCCTAATGTTTTGGTTCAGGTTCCCCAGAAGCAGACTGAATCCTGAAACAAGGAGTCAAGTGCACATCGTTGGGTCTGGGGGGAGAGCGAGGAAGTGAAGGAGGCCAGGTAAGCGAGAAGGGAGGGAAGACGAGGAAGGGAAGGAAGCTAATAAAGGCTGAGCTCTCAAGCCAGTTGCCACTGTAGGTGACTGAAACTTGATCCTGCACAGTCACAGGAAGCCTGTGAAAACACGTGCCTTGGGCTCCCACTGAGGGGGCAAGGGAGCTGCTGTATTCAGACACCACCTCTCATCAAGCACGCATGCGGGAGTCCCAACAGAGCCATCCCTAACTCCTTTGGACTCAAGGCATTTGCCTAATATTTCATTTTCTCTCACTATTTCAGTTGTAAAATGGCAGAACACCATTGGCTAACCAGTAATCAGATAGGCAGCATGTTCGTGGAAGGAATTTCTTCCTTCCTTCCCCCATAAGCATCTCCCTATAAGCATGGACGATCTATTTCCGATCTGAGAGCAGATCCAATCGCTTTGAATTTAGACAACATTCAATACACACCAGCCCAAATCTGAATTGGCGGGGCGCCTGGGTGGCTCAGTCGGTTGAGCGGCCGGCTTCGGCTTAGGTCATGATCTCACGTTTGTGGGTTTGAGCCCCATGTCAGGCTCTGAGCTGACAGCTAGCTCAGAGCCTGGAGCCTGCTTCGGATTCTGTGTCTCCCTCTCTCTCTGACCTTCCTCTGTTCCCACTGTCGCTCTCTGTCTCTCAAAAATAAATAAAGAACATAAAAAAAATTTTTTTTAAAAATCTGAATTGGCCAACACTATGGTCTGAATGTTTGTGACTACTCCAAATTCATATGTTGAAATCTCAATGCCCAAAGTGACGGTATTAGGGAGTGGGGCCTTTGGAGGGTGTGTTATGAGTCCTCTTATAGGAGACCCCAGTGAGCTCTGGAGCCCCTTTCACCATGTGAGGACATGGTGAGAGGTCTCCACACTGGAGGAGGGCCCTCATGACCTTGCTGGTGCCCTGATCTTGGACTTCTGACCTCCAGACCTGTGAGAGTAAGTGTCTGTTGTTCATAAACCACCCTGTCTGTGGTATTTTGTTACAGCAACCTGGATGGACTAAGGCAACCAGTTATTTTAAAATCTTAGCAACAAAACTGACTCCTTCTGGAATAGTTTCTAGGTCCCATAAAACACAATTTCTATTCTGAAAGAGGCTGGGACTGATTCAATTAAGTTTAATGCAATAGAAATATACCTATACATTTATGTATTCTCTGTCTAAAATACTATTTAAGGCACAATAAAGAGACAGTTGTGAAAAGTATATTTCCTGTTTTGACATTTATAACCAAGAGCTAAGACAGAAATGTTCAGAAAGTCTATGAAATAAGGCATGTTAAAGTCACTTAAAAGCATAAATAGAATGCCCTACACCACCAAGGAGAGAGCAATGAATTCCAACTGGATGGAAATGAAGGAAACTTTCTGGAAAAATGAATCTGAGTTGTGTATAAGTTACATCACTTCCTGTGCCTAAGAGTGACCTCTCTGCCTGTGTTCAAGGCCACGGCTTCCACGGTCCACCTTCCTGTGGCCCAGGGAATTCCTCCAGGTTCTTGACCATGCTCTGAAGGCCCCCAACTCTAGTCAAGGGAGCCCAGTTCCAATCATAAGGCTTTTATTTGAATTACCAGAATTCTTTTCAGGTCTTTGCCCAACTAGATACCCACCTGCCAGCCTTTGGGTTTGGGGTCTCACTGGACATTGCCTCTTGGAACAAAGGGCCTTGGTTCCTCTCCCTGAGGGCTGACAGCATGTCCCACAATGCCCAGAGCTCAGCCTGGGTCCCTGGGTCTACAGACTTTGATTTGGCCCATGGTTTTCCATTCATGGTCTAGGTTTTGCATGTGGGGAGCAACTGGACACTAGACAGTCTAGGTCTTGAATGCCCAGCAAATAAGTGGCCAGGAAGCCAGAAAGACTTCACAGGGAATGTGCGAAGGTCCAGAGAACTGTCTGCCCATTACAGGATGAGGTCCCAGCACATAATATGGTGGCCTTTTTTTATCCTGGCATTTGGCTTTCTAACATCATTCCTAACCACTGGTTTATTTCTGTAGGCTTTCCTGAGTCCTGGCAACAAATGCTCCAGAAACATCAAGCGTCTTAGTCTTCTCAAGTGTCTTGCTAACTTACGTCTCACACCCTTTTACTGATTGCTGTGCACTGCCTAGTATGTTCTTCCAATTTTCCCTCCTGTTCCCAGGACAAGCTCCTTTTCTCAAAACCTTCTATGTGACCTTTAACACAACTCAGAACCCCTCCTCCTCTCTGAAGTCTTCTCTGCTCGGCATCCTCCAATCTTGAGCAAAGTTGATTCCTCCCTTGTGTCACCAATGTGCCTTGTATCAATTATTTCTATAATCCTTAGTTGACTCATCTGTACCTCCCATTAGGTTTTGAGACACCAGCCTCACCAGGGAAGAAGATGTGGGAAAGAGAAAGGAAATGAGTTTGTCTACGTGGGATGGGGCCAACATCTGGAATACAAATACATTCAGGTCATTATGTGGGAAATAGGAGGACGAGGGGAAAGAGTAGCCAATTGGAGATCTTTTCGTTGACTGTCATTTGGGCCCACTGCCATAGTCAACAACAACAACAAAACTTGGAAGCTCCTGGATTTATCTCAACTGGTGGTCTGAATGGGCTCCAGTGATAGAACACATGGATTTTTCAATACCTTTTGATCAATACTAGAATGGATACAAAAAATCGCTTCTCGGCCTTTTGGCTAAGATCAAGTGTAGAATGGATACAAAAGGACCTTGATTTTATCTGAATGTGACCATGTTGTTGTTGTTCTTGTTGTTGTTGAGACTATCACCACCTGTGTCCCTTTGTTAGCTGTTTACAATGCCTAGGACATTATGGGCTCTCAAAGTTTTTAAACGATTGTGAAGAAAACGTGGGCTCAGGACTATGAATCTACACTTCACATTTGATTAGTAGTGTAATAATTTTTTGAGTGATTAGGATCACAGATGCATGGATATAATAAGTATACCTTGAGTTCCCTGAATTCTCCAGAAGCAAATTTTAAGTGTCAGATACCAACTTTACTCTTTCACATAATGAAAAATGAGGCAGGCGTTTTTCCCTGCAAACCAATTCTACAATGCTGATGTCACAGAACATTTAATTAATTACATGTACTGATTCTGAAGGTGAGAAGAGGAGGACATACCGTAAGGGGGTAGATACGATCGCTAAGGTTTTGCGAGTGTGAGTGTGTGAGAGCTTACATGTTTGGACACTTCTTTCCCGGATATTTTGATGCCCGTGGGGAGAATTACCCTCCACAGGAAGCCAATCTCCCTCGTGGAAGAGGATGTGGTGGTAGGATTAAGGTTGAAAAGTGTTCACTCATAATTGAAATCCAAAATGGAAATGTGCCAAGAGAGAGAAGACAAAGAGGAAAAGAGATAGAAAAGAAAAGAGAGCCAGGCGTGTTTGGAAAGAAACTATTTCCCTCTAAATAGAGAAAGAGCCCCAGGATACTCTCAAATAATGCTGCCTGTTATGTCCATATTTTGACAAATGGGACCACATTGTGCTGCCTGTCTAAACAGCCCTGATCCCAGGCCCAGCCCTGGCTGGAGACATGGAACCCACACAGTCACAGCAGGTTTCCTACCACATCGATCCTGTTGATGTTGGAGCAGATTAAAGCAGATGTTTCCTGTCAAACTGTGAATCTCTCCCCAGAGAACACATCAGCATCCTCAATCTCTACAAGCCACACAGAAGACCAGGGGCCTCTGTGCAACTGGATTTCTCCCTAACCTCACTGTCTGTTAGGTCAGTTATCCCTAAATAACTCATTGCGCTCTGGGATACTGTGTTCTTCTCATAAATGGAACATGGCACACGGTTTTATCAAAGGAAGAAACCCTTAAGAAAATGGCCCCCGAGCCAGTTAGAGGAAATATAATCTCTGACATGTGGCTGCCCTGATCAGCCCACACTCCTGGCTTACAAATACCTAACATCACTGGTCGAGGGGAGAACCCCGCATGTGAGCCCTCAGAAGATCCAGAAATTCCAATGGAGAAGGGTCCCATCAACAAAGGGTGACTCATCAGTTAAGGAAAACCCAGCCAGCCACTTGCACAGAAAATCTGGCAATGCTTCAACAGTGCACCCTTTCCTATTTTAGGAAGTAGAGAACACAGAGTCAACAGAATGTAGGAAATACTAGCTAACATGCGACATTCGTCAGAATCAGACTATAAATGTCTGTTAACTGTAAGACTCTCAACCAAGACGCCATGAAGCATCGTTTGTGTGAGGTTCACTTCCACTGGCCAGAGACTTTCTGATTCAGAGAAAGCGTTTTCTTCAACAAACAACTCCATAAAACTGAAGATTTAGAGGAGAGAGGGGGAAATTAGGTAGACTATGCTGTTAAGTAATAAAATAGCTAATGCTCATTGAATGCTTATTCTCTGCTGATTGCTTGACATGGATTTTCCCAATTCAATCGTGTGACACTCTGATGAGGTTAAGTCATCTAAGTTTCGTTTAACTGATGAGACAACAGGCACAGAGAGGTCAGAAAACTTTCCTATGTTGGTACAGCTAAATAATGGCAGATCTCACCCTTGAACTTGGCTTTGTGAACCCTCGTGCTCTTTTCCACCACACTGGAGCACCTTTCTTGCTCTCGATGGATCGTTTACTCCTGGATGTTTTCTCTTTTCCTCA
>PISW01003363.1:163647-211396 GCA_004023785.1 Mungos mungo | reverse complement strand
CTCCCTCCCTCTCCCTCCCTCCCCCCTCTCTTCCCCTCCCCAGTTCATGCTTCCTCAAAATAAATAAACTTAAAGAATAATAAGTAAATCTGTCACTTTGAGTGTAAGGAAGAGGTTGTATGTAAGAGAAAAGAAGATTTTAGGGTCCAGACAATGAATCAAGTACCTTTCCCAATCATTTAGAAAAGAAAAGCGATATGAACTACAGGTTGAAGAGAGAATAGATCAGTTTTGGGAGAAAGTGTGAATGAAAATAACAGGAAATATAAAACAATAGGGTTATAAGGATTACACAGATATGAAGGAAAAACTTTTGCCTATCCCACATCCATTTGTTTTTCTCCTGAAAACAATAGCCCAAATCATTCATGAAAAACTACTCCCTTTCTTCCAGTAGATGAAGTTCAGTTTACCCTTGGGGTGCCAGCATATGACTCAGACTTGACATATCATGGTTGGGTCCAACTGGGATGGACTGGTGCCTGTGTTGAATAAGCCTGGTAGAATAAAATATAAATCTGCTGAGCCTATAATGTAGCAAAAGTCTGATAAGTTATGGAGAGAGATAATTTAAGTTTTAGCATATTTATTTATTTATTTATTTATTTATTTATTTTAGTTCCTGGACCCACCCCTTTCTGAAGCCATTATGCCCCAAACATTATTTTCCTTGTTCTTTTTTAAAGATAGTTGAAATTATGCTTTCATCACTTGTAATATCAGGAATCTTGAATATTCCATGAGGCTTTTGGGTTTTAATTATCTCCAAAGATTCTGATGAAAAGCATTATGGACAATGTAATAAGATGTAGGCCAGAGATCTAGAATAGAAGATTTTTTATAAGTCTTAGAGTTTTTATTTTAACACATTGCAATACACATGATTTATTTTGCATTTTGCTTAAGGGTTTATAAAATCTGAATTGAAGTTTCTTATAACAACTACTTGTACCCTTGGCATTCGAGGTTTGGCTTAGTATATTATATGTCTTAATGATAAACTTTTTGACCAAATAACTTTGTAATCTATGCTTTTTAAAGACTTGCATTTATGTAAGACATTATAAAATTAATGCTGATGAGGATAAATGGAATTCTCACCTAAGATTATCTATTAATTCGAGAAATAAAGTGTATATTAGAAAAGTGAACTGAGAAATACTAACCAGTAATGTTGTTTTGTTGTCTTTGTAGATAAACAAGTGCCATAGCCATCATGATAATCTTAACTATGAATCTAACCAAAGTAAATTTGTATAATGTTTGACCAAGAGACAGGGGACCACTTGAAAGTTGCTTTCTGTAATCTTTGTGTTTTCTTTATATTTTAACATATACAAAAAAGAATATGGGCTATGGACTATTGTATTTTTTTAAAATTTTTTTAAGTGTTATTTATTTTTGAGAGAGAAGGAGAGACAGCATGAGCAGGGGAGGGTCAGAGAGAGAGGGAGACACAGAATCTGAAGCAGGCTCCAGGCTCTGAGCTGTCAGCACAGAGCCTGACATGGGGCTCGAACCCACAAATTACGAGATCATGACCTGAGCCGAAGCCGGATGCTCAACTGACTGAGCTACCCAGGCGCCCCTATGGACTATTGTATTCATTTATATCAAAAGAGGAGTCTGTTAATATGTTCTCATATGGGAGATTCTTCTCTACTTGGCTTCTCTGTGGCTGTTGCTTAGTTATTTAATTCTATAGTTTGCTGGAAGAAAACACTTTTTGTTAAGCAATATTTTAAAAATGAAGCCAAATTAGGTATTTAGTTTAAGTTCAGTGGACACCTGTTTTTAATTTTAACTTAAAGTGAAATGGAATAATTTGTGATGTTCACTAAATATAATTTCTCCAGAATCTAAAATCCTAAAAATGATTAAGGTAGTATTTCCCTTTGAAAAATCTGTTTTATCAAATAATAAAAGGCAACATAAAGATAATCAATTCAATTGTAAATTAAATATATATATAGTGTTTTTATTTCATCTTTAATTTCTATAGTTTCTACTCCAGCTGTTTGGATAACCTTTCTTGTATCAGTAGACTACAGAAAATCTGTCCATTATTATATTTTTCCCTGTGAGTAAGCTCTTCATCTTACTGCTACTGATTGCCAAGTGATTTTTACATTAAAAAAATAGATACTTGCTTTGTCTTTTGATTTTGAGTATGATGGATTTTCCAATGCAAAGTGTTTCGTTAATTTTTATGTAGGATAAGTTATTAATCCTTAACTTTATGACCTCTACATACAATTTCATACTTACGAAAGACTTCTCTATTCTAAAATTATTCAGATTTTCTTCCAGATTTTCTTCCAGCATATTTTCATTTAAATATTTGATTTTATACATTTGAATCACTGGTGTGTGTGTGTGTGTGTGTGTGTGTGTGTGTGTGTGTAAGATAGGTTTCAATTCAAGTTTATTTTGTTCTGAATTTCTCCCACTTCTTCCAGCGTCATTTGTTGAATAATCTATCTTTCCCCCACTTATTCGACCCGCCGTGTCTCGCATCCCATGAGAGCATGCACACTGGCGAATATGTGCTCCCAGAGCCGAGGGGTATTTTTCTAAAAGTTTTGTTTTTGTTAATGCTCTATTTCTACCATTCACGACAGAGCAATGTCTGGCTCAGTGAAGATGTTTAATAAATGCTGAATGAGCATATGCTGCTTCTGTAGGGCACCATATAATCTGATGTATTCAGCTTCCTTGAACTTCCTCATATGCCCCAGAATATTTTCAAATGCAGATTCACATGAAAAGTATAAAAAACAATGAATGCGATGAGTAGATTTTCTGGCCCTTCAAACGAATTTTCCTAAGATTACCTTTGGGTTTTCACTGTTTCACTTTTTCTGCTGAAATATTCTTCTCATGTTTTCCATAGTATTAAAAACTCAGGGAAATTCAAGGACAATCCATTGGAGGAGTGTTTTCAGCCTTTGGAATCCAGTACATACAGATAGGTGATATTTCTATTCACTGTGAGACCCTCTCCCTTGGAGAGCACAGGGTCGTGGGAATTCCCAGTGCGGGGACAGTACGGGTTACTCAACCCCTTGCATTCCCGTTCAAAGTAGCCTCTTCAGAGTAACTTTCTCCCGCCTAAACATGGAGACCTTGCCAATGTGTTATCAAAAATAAAATCACTTACTGGTGTTGGTACTTTCATCCTTAGAATCAAATTGCATAATACATGCCTGACAACAGAATGAGAGGCAGTTGTGAATACAACCATAGCAAGAGGTTACCCACTCTCTGTGACACAAAGCTATAGTGAACCCACTCTGTAGCTGGGCATTCTGGTGCAGTGTATATACTGACGTTTCCTTTAATACCCACAACAATCTGCATGCGCCAAGAAAGATGAAATTGCCTGAGATTATTTACCTTGAAAGGGGTAGAGTCCAAAACTGGGGTGGGGGCTTACCTGACGGGGGAGACTAAGCCCAGGATAGTGGGCTATCCTTCGGGTCCCTTTTTGTATTGATAATAATCCAGAAGTTCTACCCCTTTTTGACTCTTAGCATTGTTCTCTCATTGAGATAATAAGCAAAGCTCTGAGAAGGAGCTTGTCTGGAACTCAAACATGTTTCTGAGTTTGATATAATACATTATTAAAATAATACATGAAATACTAAATAATCTATGTATTTTGTGATGTAAACTTAAATGTAGAAAATGTCCAGTTCTTCTGGATTGTGATTTTTACTTGCGTTTCCGTGAGGACTGAACACAGTTTAGGCCAATGCAGAAAACTCATTTTAATTCTTGAACATGTCCTGTCATTCTAGAAGAAAGATTCCAAAATGCAGGATGGTTTTCTTGGGCTGGGCGTGGTGGTGCTTCTCGGAGCCACAGCACATGGGAGCTGTGAGATCACTGGTGGGATTGGCTGTGAAAAGTGAATGCACAAAGACTGAGCTACAATAGTAAAGGAAGCATGGTAGATCCAATGTGGCCAAATGGCAACATTTTTAGCACTCTCTAAGTCTATCTGTATTAATTTTTCTGAGAATATATGGATATTTTTAATGAAATTAAGTATATACCTTTGAAAAACTATTGACACTGAAAGAAATTCTGTGTTTAATTTTTATTAGATATAACTATCATGTGAACTCTAAGTTTCTAACCACAGGAATTTTTTTTTTTTTAAATCAAAGTCTTAAAGTGAATGGAATGCATTTATTTAGCATCCATACTGGCCTGAATAGCTGCAATGTGTATTTATTGTTGGTTCTATACAATTCCCTTTACGTGGTACAAAAGAGCTTTTTTAAAAAAAAATCTATAAATGACCCTTTACAATCACATTACTGAACACCTCTTCACATCTTTTGTGGTATTCACAGTGTATCTTTGGATATATCTATTCAAAGTTGATGAGAATACCGTTTCCATCTACTTCATTCTGTTTCTCTGAAAACATCTCATCACTGCGCAGTACATTCGCATTCATCAGTAATTACTTGTACACTGTCCAATTTGTATCCTGTGAAGGCTTATGGGAGAATAATTGCTGCACTATGTCAAGAGAAGGATTTGGCGGATGCTGGCTTACAAAAATCCAAGCATTCTCCCACTCACGAATGACCCCGAAATTCTTACTGGCTTTAAAATGTCTAATTATATCACCGCCTTTCTATAGAGATCATTTTGACTGAAAATTATTCACTTCTGTAATCCAGCCTCTCATAATTATTCCATTTTCATAGCTGCTCGCACTTTATTCCTCCCCTCACCTCTTCCTTGCAGTCACTGTGATATCCCTGGTAATTTGAAGAAAGCAGTCAGGCCAGCCATTTAGAGCTTGGTGAGCAAAATGTTCTTCACTCTCTCTCCTGCTATTTTAGTTTCATTGAATTATGTTCTTATTGTGTTGGAGGAATATTATTCAGGCTAAGGAATGTAGTCACAATAATTTTTCTTTTTTCTTTGGTGTGAAACATCATTTAGATGTTTAATCACCTGAAAAAGCCATTTACTGCTTTATATATACCTTACCTATGAGCATAATCCTTTAATTATTAATGGAATTCGTAATTCTGGACTTAAATATGGCTCTGTGTTTGACGGTGCCAAGTGTTACAGAGTATCTATTTCTTAATCTCAAATAATTACATGTAAGTTTTTGTTTTCCAAAAATGTTGAAAGCATATTAGATTAACTTGTCGGTATTCTTTATGGATAATCAGTAACTTGTTTTACCCTATAGCTGAATTTATTTTATAGAATCTAATTAGTAACTCAAAATTTCCTTTTCAAAATCATATAAAAGTATACCTTGCTTTATACTGTAGGCTCTCTGTGGTGTCAAATGAAGTGCTGCCTCCTCTGATGAATTTTGGGGAAAATTGGGAAATCAGAAATACAAGTCAGCAAGTGAATGAATTCCCCAAAGGTCGTACGAGCTGCCAGTTGGAGGACACCAGGGAGAGTGCTATCGTGAGCCTGCCTTCACTCTCCTTTTCTCCCATTGTCCAAATTGGCACAGTCCTCCTGAGGACAAGATTTGAATTTTGAGAGCAATGACACAAAACACCAATCCATACCATTGCCTCTTGTTGAACCAAAGGTAGAGGAAGAGGGAAATCTGTGTGATCAGAATTTTTGACAGGTTAGCTTCTCCTAGAACAGAGATGTTGACCTGTATTAAATACCTCCAACCAACCAACCAACCAACCAACCCCTCACTAGGGTAGGAGGCCAGGGGTGGTTAAGGGACATAGTACCTCAAGGAAGCAAAGAGTTTAGTAAAGCATTTCCTTTGAAGTTTTGGAAAGATGTTAGTGAAAGCTTTGTTTTGGAAAAATTTTAGTGAATCAGTGTTGGGCACTTGCATTATATAATAAGTATAGAGTGTAAAATATTTCTCTCATATATGGGTGTTTTTGATGGATTATCTTTAGGGAAAACTAATTCTCGATAATTTGACTTCCTGTGAAGTGAAGTTTTTACACATAGTAAAACAAAACTGGAACTATTGCTCCCAGCTTTTTCCAAACTGTGGTGTCCCCAAGATGGCAGTGCAAAAGATGCCCCCTTGCTGTGTGTATAGCTAGGGGAATGTGGCCTTTATCATTCACAAATTGAATTTAAAATGTATTTTTCTTCAGGTATATTTTGAAACACGAGTCAATCATTGATGGGCTTGAAAATTAAATTCTATACATTTCAAACATACTCATTATAGTCAGGTTGTTCCAAGAAGAAATGGGTGAATTTTGTTTAGCATTCTATCATAATCAGAGTTTTGAAGCTTCGATACGTGAAATTTCTCTAACAATTAACATGTGTATTTGTCTCTTGGGAAGACAAGAACAGAGGCTCACCTTAACTTGGTGGAGATTCCTGGAGCTTGTGAAAATCCTGAAGAGTCTGATGGAATCTGGAGTTAAGGCCTCAGAGGGTCTCTCTCACCCTTCTCCCCCCCGCCCGCCACCATCTCTATCTCTGTCTTTCCCTGTCACTTGCACACACTTATGCACACATACCCCATCATCATCTGTGATGTGTTTCTTTTTCTATAAGATCTGACTTCAAAAAAAATTGATTTTGCCGAGTCTCACTTCTTCCTTTTATCCTTGGCGAAGAACGGTGAACTCTTCCCTTAAAAAGCTTGACTTTTAAAGTAAATAACTTAAAAGTGTTTTAAATTACCAAAGAAAAGGTAAGCCACATAAGGAATAAATATAAGTAAGTTACAAAGCTTTCAGAAAGATTTCCAAAGTGTGTGTACCTGTCTATCTGTGGACTTACTTTCTTGGGTTGTGTCTATTTTAGGAAAGAGGTTTTAATTCATCATACCAGCTCCTCCTCTTGGTGATTCTCCAAGTAACATAGGTCCTTCCTTCATGAAATTCTTTAAAATTAATGTGAAGACCCATGGAAGAGGTGGATTGCAGTATTTTTCATACACTTTGTAGTGTCTAGACTATGTGTTCAAAGAATAATAGGATATGCACACGTTCTAGATATGGCATATTTATGTTCAAATTAATTTTAAATAGCTTATAAAAAGGGTGCTTATTTTAAGCAAACACCAATTGACTCCAAGGCACAGAATGAAGATCATACACACTATAGTAAGGCTGGAAGTAGAAAGTAAGAAACTAAGGCTGTATTTTCTCTCGTCTGTAGAGGCACTTGGCCATGTTCTTTGTTTTCTGTTCTCTCTTTTTTCCCTCTCTTACCTCTCTGCAGTTATATGTACAATTCTTCCCTATAATTCAGGTTTTTAAAAAATATTTTCCCTATTTTTTGTTAGAGAAACAGCAAGCACAGGAAAGGGAGAGAGAGAGAGAAAAAAAATATCTCAAGCAGGCTCCAGACTCAGCACAGAGCCCTGTTTGGGGCTCAATTCCATGTCTCTGAGATAATGAACTGAGCCAAAATCAAGAGTTGGTTATTCAACTGACTGAACCACACAGGGGTCCCTTTAGATTTCAGTTTGTAGACAAACTATTGTCTGACCATGGTTCTACCTTTGGAATTGACTACAAGACCTTTCAGTTAGGGATATACCACTATCTAACTGTCTTAGTTTTTCAGTGTCCTCATTCCAAATTTCTGGTAGAGAATCGCCTGAGAACTTCTTAGTGTTATCGTAGGCCCATACCAATAAGCTTTTAGTCTGTTTAGTTGAAGTCATTTGATATCTAGGCTGTTGGTTCTAGTAGCTTTCTGCCCACATAAATGGTTGGAAAGTTAATCAACATGTCTGCCACTGAGTTTCACACAAGCTTGACATCTTTCTGCTGACATTATATATATATATATATATATATATATATGGCACTACAAATATTTAAAGTTGTTCCCCATTTGGTCTTTTTATAGTACTTGAGGATTTCAGATTTCTCCAAATGGGCTATTTGATTTGTACAAAGAAACCCATCAAGCATCAATGGCTAGGGGTGCCTGGGTGGCTCAGTCGGTTAAGAGTCAGGCTTCAGCTCAGGTCATGATCTCACAGTCTGTGGGTTCGAGCCCTGCATTGGGCTCTGTGCTGACAGCTCAGGGCCTGGAGCCTGCTCAGATTCTCCCTCTCTCTCTGCCCCTCCTCAGCTTGCTCTCCGTCTCTGTCTCTCAAAATAAAGACATAAAAAATTAAAAAAAAAAAAAAGAATCAATGGCTAAGTTTAGAAGGGAAAGTTTAAATGAAGGGAAAGATGGCACTAGAGTTGATTTTGCTTCCCTATTTTTCTTGTGGAATCTGGCATGATTCAAGAAAAACATGAGCTAGTATTTGGTGCCTTTTTACAGTATAGAAGCGTCTAATAGTTATCTTCATTTCTTCTCCTCCCTTCACTTCAATTATGTGTGCCTATCTTTTGGTGGAAGTCAAAATAAATTAGTTTAACTATATTTTAAAATACTAACTGAGCAAAGGATTAGAAATATGAGCAAAGATTTTATGACTCCTTGACTGCTAGTACATGCTAATCTGAAAGAGGGTTCCTTTAGTCCTGCTATATTTCAGATAGATGGTGAGTCACAGCCCTTGTGATACCAGCTTCACCTCAAATGGCAGTAAGTACCCAGGGCAATGGTTCCTACTCTCCTCCTAGGGGCTGGAGGTATCACAACAAAGTAGGTTTTAGGACAATGAGTAACCAGTAGTCCTTTTTTGCCTTCAATCTGCCTTACTGTCTTCTCCTTGACTACCTTCTGGCAGGTTGACCTAGGAATACCCCACATTTTTCATTTGGAGAAGGAAATCATCAGTGGTTAGGGGAAAAAAACAAAACGAAGAAGCTAAAGAGAATCCGCTCGATCTCACCCCCAGGGAAACAATAATAATGCATGGTTAAGTTAGTGCTGGCATCCATAAAGATCCCCTCCTAAGGTTAGTTTATTTCCCTATGCATGCACACATGAAAATGTACTCACAATCGCCAGAGAATAAGTATTTTGGAGCACACATTGAGTTCCCCTTTTCCCAGAACCTATAAAAATGCCTTCACTGTAAAAATAATTTTAACTTTTTTAGTGCAATCTATAAATGTGGCCTTTGGGCCCAGTGTTTATGGCAGATGGAATGACTGTATTTGGACTAGCTAGGAAGACATCAGTGTTGTGTAGGTATTGACATAGGAGCCATAAGCTTCCATCTGGCCATATGCCTGTGCAGCAAGGATGATTTAGCGTAAAATTTGAAAACATATCTTAATGTGTAGTTGCACAGGGATTTCCCCATTGATGCAACAATTTAGTCATTACAAGTTCTTGCTACATGTATATACATATGTAATATGCATATATGCATATATGTGTGTACATGTGCCTATACACACATGTGTACATATAGAATATTTTAGAATTGGTCTTAGAATTTGTCTTTTCATATATTTGAAAATCTGTATCTCTTTCTTCTTGGTATCTCATGTCTTTAAGTAAATCTAATATCCAACTTTAAATCATCTCCTGTTTTTAATGAGGTAATTGATAGTGAACTTTCATAATCTTTTATTCTTGGGATCATGGCATATTTCTTCATAGCCCTAGTAAATTGATGCACAAATACATTTTCACTTTATTTTTGTATTTCCCTTATTGTATTGAGCATATTTCTGACCTGGGTAAACCTAATTTTCCTCCCCATTGTTATCAAACCTGCTGGAATCTAGCATCCTTTATTTAATTAATACAGTTCTCCAAGGATGTGATCAGATAAGGCTCCTTTTAATGTATTTCTAAAACTAGCTATCATCAGAAGAAAATATTGCTGTATGGCTAAATAACTGTTCATTAGACAATATTAACTCAAATTAGTTTCTTAAACAACAAATCATTAGACTGTTGAGAAATTTGGGGTAAAATTTAAACCTTTACTCAATTGGTTCAGTTTTCTTATCTGTGATCGTACATATATATTCACATAGGCAATGAACTGGTAGACATAAGAATGCACAAGGTTGTATTGTCTTGGTGCTTGCTGAAAGATGGACATTCTTTACTCACTAATATTCAGTTTTGTAGTAAGTAATGGTGTGTACTAGATAATTTTTCTCCTATCAGCTAGATTTGGCTCACCCATCCCCACTACCCCCAAACTGAAATAGTCTGTAGCATATAATGCAGTTATGGATCCTGCCTGGGAGAGAGGCTCGAGGTGGACTTGAACTGGCTTTCAAGTCAACCCCAACAGAAGAACCCATAGGACAGCGACTGCCTTCCCAGTTAATTTTTCTCTGTTGCTGCTTCTCAGGAGAAGGATGAGAGTTAACTTTCCCTTTTCCATTTTTAACATTTGATAGCAACGGACTGAAAACAAATATTCTGTGTGTGTGTGTGTGTGTGTGTGTGTGTGTGTGTGTTTTGGTTGGTTGGTTTTGTTTTGTTGGGGTTTTTTAACTTATGTTTTGGGTTTTTTTGTTTTGTTTTGTTTTTTGAAGGGTTTTTTTGGTTCCCTTTTCTTTCCTTCCTGCAGTGTGAAAAGAGATTGTGTTTGTCAAAATCAACAGCACAGGACTGTAAACATGCCCTCTATTCCAAACATTACCTGAGGCTGAACTGACATGGCTAAAATGTACTGTGGTGGTTTTTTTGTACTGAAGACCACCCTGGCAACTATGTTTGGGAAGCATTAATGAGTTCCAGGTAGGCCTTGAAATATGCTAAATGTTCAAAAAGAGGTTATAGGATATTTACAATAAAAGTGAACTTCTGTTGAGATGTGGTATGTATACACAATGGAGTACTACATGGCAATGAGAGGGAATGACATATGGCCGTTTGTAGGAAAGTGGATGGACCTTGAGGGTGTCATGCTGAGCGAAGTAAGCCAGGCAGAGAAGGACAGATACCATATGTTTGCACTCATAGGTCTAGCAGGAAAACAGGAGAAACCTATTGGAGAACACGGGGGAACAGAGGAGGGAGAGAGAGTTGGGGAGAGAGAAGGATGTAAAACTTGAGAGACTATTGAATGCTGAAAATGAACTGAGAGTTGAAGGGGAAGGAGGAGGGGGGAAAGGAGGTGGTGGTGATGGTGGAGGGCACTTATGGGGAAGAGCACTGGGTGTTGTATGGAAAACAATTTGACCATAAAATATTATGGAAAAAAAAAGTGAACTTCTGTTGGAAAAGTCTTTAGTTAATTTTGACTCTAAGATATTTAAAGGTGAATTTTAATTTTCACCTGCAACCCACATATCACAGATACCTTTTTAAAAATACCTTTTTAATGTTTATTTTTGAGTGACAGTGATAGAGCATGGGTGGGGGAGGGGCAGAGAGATAGGAGGAGACACAGAATCTGAAGCAGACTCCAGGTTCTGAGCTGTCAGCACAGAGCCCAATGTGGGGCTTCAACTCACAAACTGTGATATCATGACTGGAGCTGAAGTTGGAGGCTTAACCAACTGAGCCACCAGGTGCCCCTCACAGATACCTTTTGAATATATGTTGAGGTTGAGACCTACAGTGATATTTTTATTTTTTTATTTGTAATCATAATGGACCATTTCACAAAATCCCTAAAATAAGACAAGGATGAAATAGGAAAGAGTAAAGGAAAAGGGTGTTTCAGGGGGAGAGGTAAAAAGAGAGACTATCTGTTTGATGACCAATTTTTTTTATTATCAGGTCACTTAATAGGCTACTGGGCTTTGTGGTAATTTGTTCATTCTTGTTTCATTAAATAGTAATTACTTCTGATATCTCTCGCTTTATCCCTTTGGCTGGCTTCTCTATTAATTAAGTCTTGGGATCCTTTAGGAGATGAATAATTCTCCACTGGACAGTGTTAAGTTGAAGTCAAGAGGTGATAAAAGAACATTAAGACTAAAGTTCGAAGTTCTTACTCAAAGTAGTTTAAGATGTAAAAACGAGAAAGGACAATGTACTTTTTTCTCTTCCCTCATTCATTTTCCATCATTTTCATTCTTTCTATTGTCTCTGAAAACACCTAGAGCCTAGCGTGTGTGTGTGTGTGTGTGTGTGTGTGTGTGTGTGTGTGTGTTATGTAGTTTCTTCTAGAAGCCAGATGAATTGCCTCAGTGCATTAACATGGAACATTTCTACTATCTAATTACTAAGACCTTTCTGCAGATAGAATTTTAACAGCTGAATAAGCACAATGGTAGGTGGCAGATCTAAAATCTGATACCAAGCTTCTTGGGTTAAATAACGTTGTTCTACATGATTGAATGTTGATTTACTTGGAAAGGTGTAATGATGTGTTTTTCATGATTGTCCTCTTTATTTTATAGTATATATTATAGGACTTAGAGGATTGGACATAATCGTAAAGGTATAATTTCATCTATTCTCATGTTTTTGGTTTTGTTTGATTTGTAAAACTCCAGACTTTGGAAGGCTCTTGGTACTTATCTCATTCAACTCTTTTATTTTTGAGGAGACAAAGTCAAAACGTAGAGCTTAAGTGGTTTGCCCTAGTTATAAGCAGTCTGAAAAGGCATGACTAACAAATAATAATAATAACATATTTAAGATGTTTAACTCTTGAATAAATGACCTTTCTGTAATGCCTCTTGGATGTGAAGGAAGATGTGACAAACAGTCATAAGCTCCAAGAGCTTTCGACCAGACTATAAATGCAAAACAATCCCCTTCAAGGAAGAATTCCTGACTCACAATGTAATCTGAGAATTCTTAAACATGCACAAAAGTTTGGGACATAGAGGTGAATTGTCCTTGGAAAGTTAAGTGAGTAGTTAAGAAGGTGTGTATTTTCTAAAAGATTCCTTGACCAGTGACCTTTGATCAGACTGTCTTTTCTGACATGATTGGTATACTGTCTTACTCTACAGATGAAGACTGTAAGATCATTTCAGGCTTAGCAAAGGGATACTTTTCTTGGTGTCTATTCTTTAATTCCTCATTCCTTCCATCAACATGAATACCTGCACATACATGAAGTCCCATTTCACATTATAACTCCCAAGGTCCTCTGCAATCTTCCCACTTCTCCAGTCTCCACTGGTATGTTAAGGTATCTTCTATCTATTCTCCACACTCCAGTTGTACTTGGTTATTTTAATTTCCCAAATGTTTGTTCTTTCCCCTAGAATCCTTTGCACACGCTATGTATTTTGCATCCACGAGTTGCTCAGGCACCTGTTATTCATCTTGCAGGACTTAGCTAACATATGCTTTCCTCTGGAGGAACTTAGCATAATCCCCAGACTCAGTAAATTCCTCATGTAGTCAGTTTCCATAACTCTTGGCATGGATGTTTTTGCCGCTCATCAGGATAGTGACGGTGACAGTGCACAGGAGTGGGTATGTTAAATATTCATTAGGAGATAGTACATAAGGCACTGTGATCAATTGACTGTAACTAGAAAGTGAAAAGGAGTCCAGGAGAAATCTGGGATTTTAGCCTTGATGATTTTTTAAAAAAAATTTAACATTTATTTATTATTGAGAAAGACAGTGCATGAGCAGAGGAAGGGCAGAGAGAAGGGGAGACACAGGATCTGAAGCTTGGAGCTGTCAGAGGCTGACGCGGAGCTTGGACCCGCAAACTGCAAGATACTAACCTGAGCTGTAGCTGGACGCTTAACTGAGCTGCCCAGGCATCCCTAGCTTTGATCATTGAGTGGATTCTGGTGTCATTCATTTTCAAATAGAGATAATATGGAGAAAGTGAGTAATGAGGGAAGAAAATGACTTTAGATTTTGTGATGTTGAATTCAAGAAAGAGATGCCCTTTAAATAGTTAAATGTATGCTGACCTCAGAGGATATATTCATCATAGAGATACAGATTGGGGAATCACCAGGATAAGAGTAATAATATAGGCCAAGAAAAGGTGTCAGAGTCAGAAGGACATTTAAAGAATGTGAAGTGAGGAGGCTGGAGAGGCTGGTTTGGATCACATAAAATGGCTCCTTTAACTGTAGCTTTTGATATTGTTCACCCAATTAAGGAGGAGGCACTTAAAGAAAATCAGGAGGAAGAAGAGTGAGTTCAGAGCTTTTATTCCTCACATCCACCTTTGTGGGTTCTCAAAGCATCAACCCTACCCATGATCAAAGCTCACATTTTTTGTGGGGCTCACCCAAAGCTTCTGTCTCAAGATTCTAGCAACCATTTCCTCTGTCTGTACTATATGCATAGGAGAATGACTCCCCCAGATATTAAACCAAGGGGACTGCACTATCCGATTTGTCTCTCTTGCTTACACTTTTGTAAATAGTCCCTGTATTAAGATCTTTTCAAATTATCCAATTTAAGTGTGCCATCTGCTTCCTGCCACGACCTTGCCCGACACATAAGCAGAGATGCAGAAAGAAGAAGTGTGTCATAAAAGGCAAATGTGAAGAATTTCCAAAAGATAGGAATGGTCAACAGTGTCAAATACTGCAGAAAGATCAAATTGGACCTGACAATTCGGAGGTTCTTCATGATCTCAGGAAGTAAGTGTCCAGTTGAGTATTATAGGAGGAATTAATTAGGCTATGAGTTAGCAGAAAGACATTGAAGAAAGGCAGACGAAAGCACAAAGTATTGCTTTGAGAACTGTAACTAAAGATCTGGGGAGAATGAGAGAGTGAGAGAGAGCGCCTGTGTGTGTGTGTGCTAGACAGAGTTAAAAAAGGTATGTTGGAAGGGACCAGAACATTTTCAGATGTAGAAGGACTGAAGCAGATTGAAAGGAGAGGTCTAATAGATGAGCAGTAGATATGCAAGGAATTCCTGAGTGGATCAGGTGGGAAAAGATAGATCCATGAACTTGGTTGGAGGCAGGAGAAAGTGAAGCAGACTGAATCAAGTGACATTAAAAATCTTTAATTTTTTTTTTTTTTTTTGAAGGAGAGACAGAGCGTGAGCAGGGGAGGGGCAGAGAGAGAGGGAGACACAGAATCCGAAATGGGCTCCATCCTATGAGCTGTCAGCACAGAGCCTGATGTGGGGCTCGAGGTCACAAACCACGACATCATGACCTGAACTTAATTCTGTTGTTTAACCCACTGAGCCACCCAGGCGCTCCTCAAGTTACATTTTAGAAATAAACAAAAAGCAGGATAATGGCTACTTGACAATTTCTGCACATTTCTCCAAATTATTATAGAATCAGATCTCTTCTATATTGTTAATTTAGATGGGCAGTAATTTATTTGATTGGATTGCCTCCTGTTTTAATTTTCAGAAAGTTAAATTTATGTTTAATTTTTTTTATGTGCTTTCTATAGGTAGACTTGGTGAAAGCCCTTTACATTTGTATCTCAACACTTCTGATATCTTGGAAATTTCTGAAGCTCATTCTGGTCTTTAATGAAAAAAGTACACATTAATATACTATATAGAATTCTATAAATCAAATTATATATAATAGCTGTTGTGTTAGCCTCCTATATAGCTAGTAAATAAATTCCTGCGTATTTTTTTTTACTATTATTCCTTTAGGCAACAACCCCCCCAGCAATTTTCATTTTACTAATCTAAGAGAACAATATTGTTGGTAATAATGGATGCAGAGGCTTAGCTGGAACGGAATAGCACCACGTTAAAAGCAAAATTGTGATCTAAATAGACTACCGGAATGAGAAAATAAGTTCAGGCTGCTGTTTTTCTCCCCTTCAGATCACACTTGGGAAGCTAGATGTGAAGGAATCATGGATTGTAGGACTAAAAACACCGCAAAAATAACAAAACGTCTTGAGATATCCTGGAAAGACAGAACACTTTCTAGAATTGGCAGGGGATTCTTTTAAGAAAAAGTCCCATTTGGAGTTTTTTCACAGTATGTTCTCTCTGCCTCCTCATAGTTTGAGTTGTGAGGAAAAAAAATACCCTAAATTTTATATAAAAACATTGATGATAAACATTTTTGACCAACACCTAATAGAGATGGTAACAGCTCTGAGTCTAAGAAAGTGAGAGATGATTTTTCTCCTCCACATGCCTTTGTTGAAGTCAACATATGTTCCGGATGGCATAGGTACCAGACAGTGACTGCAGAAATAATGTACTATTCAACAGTGCTCAGAAAATATATTTTTTAAGTATATGTCTTGGAAGTGAACTTTTAAATTTTTAAAATACAATTGTAATAAAGTATTTCCACAAAGGCAAACTTCGCCATGATAAAAGTTAACTTCCATTTGCTATGGGAAACACAGAAAAAAATATACTTGGCCATGTAGAGAAATAACATTCTTTAGACTTCTGAGACTTTCTGTTCATTTCCTGTATGTTTCCACACAGCTTTGATCATGCGTCTCACATTTGTGTGTATTGAACAAAACTTCTTTTGCCAACTTGATTATTTTAGTTAACTGTAAAGACACTAACCCTGAAATAATTGACATCTGGTTCATTGATGTTGGCTTAATGAACACCCAGTCATTGGACACTTTAAAGTTTTATCTAAAATGACTAACGTTGTCTGTGAACAGATAATGCCAACACGGTATCTTGGGGGAACTGCCTGTCGCAGTTATTGCTTATTTGGTCCACTCTCCCACAAAGACTGCCAGATGCTAGACTGTTGGATTTGGATGATTTAAGTGGCTGAGAATTTGGGGAACAAGTGCAGCGATAAAGGGCAGTTAAATACGCTACAATCCTAAGATCTATAGCATGTATGAAGCATGAGAGACTAAACTTTCATTTAGTAGAAACCCAGTGAATTAATTAGTATATATAAATGAGAGGGGTGCCTGGGTGGCTCAGGCTGGTAAACATCCCACTCTTGATCCTAGCTCAGGTCTTGGTCTCAGGATTGTGAATTCAAGCCCTGCATTGGGTTCCATGCTGGGCATAAAGCCTACTTTAAAAAATAAAAAATATATAGATAACATACGAAGCAAATTAAACAACAAAGAAGAGATTATAATGGAAAAGATACATTCTGAAGCTTTACTGACCTGACTCCTGCCTCCACAGTGTCTATATCCCCTTAAAAATCTCAGTGGGCTTTATGTTGCACTCTTAGCCTATTTGAAATATTTGTAAACTGTGCTAGTCAGACTAAAGGAAATTAAGCAGAGAGTGTTATTATTATGACTATTAATAATAATAACACTTAGAATTGCTGAAATGTTACTACCTAATAGGCTGAGTTAGTTCAAACACTGAGTTTCTCCATAATCTTAAATGCAAATTGTGGATATTACATTGAAATTGCCGTTTTTTTCTATTTGTGATATGAGTGAAGACCACAAAGTTTATTTAAGTTGCCTCATTAGCCAGAATATTTCACATAATTGCCATTAACTATCGCAGTCTCTTCCCTATAATACAGCTGAAAGAAAAGAATTTTAATTCTTTTCTCAATTATTAATCAATTTCAGTATTCATTTCTTAATAGGGAATGCTTAATAGAGCACTGCTTCCCCCTTCCTTGACATTTTCCCCTTTCGCATCACTGATGAATGGGAATCAGACTACAGACCACTTACTGATTAGCTGAAAATTTCTAATCGTGTCATTTTGGAGTGCGAGTAATTTGTGCAATGGGATAATAATTTCTTCATAGTAGAACGAATATTGAACAATGATTGGTAGGGAATTTAAAAAAAAAAGCTTAGACTTAAAAGCAACATAAAAGAGAATGAGGGGTTTTATTCTAAATTTCTTCAACTTCAACTGCCTGAAAAGTTGGCATGCAGCTGTGCTGGGTTTTGGAATGATATTTTTGTAGCAGCTCCTAGAAGTGTGTGTGTGTGTGTGTGTGTGTGTGTGTGTGTGTGTACGTACACACATATATGTTAAGATCTTTAAGTTTTGATGACCTAGGTATAGGATGGCAGGACATGGGGATAGAACAGAGAAATTGGAGTCATTTTGCCTTTCCCTTGTCTGCATTTTTATTTTTTACCACCCAACTAAGGGCAGGGCAATCTCTGTATTATTCCTGCCTTGTTCCCTGATGTGTTCTGAGTCTAGCAGATAGTAGGCAATGAGCAATTATTTATGATTAAATGAATGAGCCAGTTAATTGGTACATTGGATTAAAAGTTAGTGTGTTTTTTTCTTTCAATTCAAAGCACAATTAGGTTTCTTTTGTGTTCAATTATTAGATTAATAAGCAGGTTAAAAAAAGTTAGCTAATTTCAAAATACTTCAATTTCCTGCTCCAGAAAAATGAAATTCGACTGTTTTAAGATGGAAGGGAAGATAGAATGAATCTTTGGTAGATTTTAAGGGGAAAATTGGTCATAAGTTCTCTGGTGGCAATGTTTGAAAGTTTGATGAAATGTGATGTTCCTCTATCAAGGGCTGTAGAAGTGATTGTGAGAGAGTCGAACCTGATTCTAGAAGACAGATGGAGTTAAAGATTCGGGAATGAGAGAATATTGCTTACAGAATAGTCCCAAGGTCATCTCTTAGAACTCTGCAAATAATTTTCTGTGAATAAAACCGTTCAGTTAAACCTGCTTTCACCTTCATCGAATGGCCAATTTTATACAGTGGCCCTTTTGTCATGTGCCAATGGAATCAATCTTCTCTCCCAGTTTCCACTCATTTTAATACAAAAAAAAATTAATTGACAATGTCAAACGTGATATGAGATCATTTTCAGGATGAGACTGCCAATTCCTTTCCAATAATTTAGAGAACTTTATTCAGAGGGATTCTGATTATCAGGTCTAGGAAGTTGCCATATACATTAGAGATTTTTTTTTTATACAAAAGGGTTGGAATATATATACTTCACCACTTATCTAAAAAGCTAGTTCTGAATAATTTAAATTGATGCCTTTATTTGATTGGTATTGAATCACAAAATACAGCATTTTTACGGTGGTAGGGTTATAACTAGGGAGAGTTGACTCGGGGCCACAAGGGGTCCAGCAGCCTCTCAGGTAGCGATGAAATACACTGGACTTTTGCAAGGGTATCCTTGTACTTTCTAAAGCATCGAAGGAGTAATTTAGATAGAGGTAAAATAGCTAACCAGAAATGATTTTTTTCCTAAAGACTTTTCATCAGTTTTTTTCTCTGATTTCAGAGGAAACTGAGGTAGTAGTAGTATTTTTTTTTTCCCCCAACTAGGCCTTGAACTACAACATTTAAGCATTATATGGTATGGTAAACATTGGTAGAAAGAAAATCTCTTTTTGAACCAATAGCTCTTTTAGGTTTTCAGGGTGACCATATATTACCAAATTTTTATTATCCAACCTAAGATATTCTGAGAATAAAGGAGTGCTTTTTATTTTCCATTTTTTTTTTCTTTGAGAGTGAGCATGAGCAGAGGAGGGCCAGAGAGAAGGAGAAAGGGGGGAGGGTGCTCAGTCCCAGGACCCTGGGGTCATGACCTGAGCCGAAACCAGGAGTTGGACACTCAAGCGACAAAGCCACCCAGGGGCCCTTAAAGAGTGCTTTCATAATTAGTTCAGGACAGCAAACCTAAATGAAGACCTTTCTGTAATTAGAGATGGGACCCCACCCTATGTTTTGTTGGAGTGAGGAACTTACATGTAATATAATCATTTCCCCACAGAATAAATGCCCAAGAATGAGATACAAAATTTGGCTTGAAATATACACCCTGGTTGATTTCTATCCTCCATTTTTGCTGTTACAGCTCAGTTTCCCAGAGCATCTGTAATCTGAGAGGGAGAATGTGTTGCTGAACCAAAGGGTAAATGTAAGACAATAGTCTGTTTTGGTTTAGCGGAAGAAACACCTTAAATGTGATTTCATCACTCTGAAATGAAAATCGACTTCTTTTTCTCAGCTCTGGACTAAACAAAAGTTCAGAAAAATCCAACTTCCTAATTAACGTGTATCCTCCTCTTAACAATGAGGCCCTTCACCTCCTTTTAAATTGTTTTTAAGAATGCCCCCAAACAGAGCAGATTACATCTAACTTCTTGCAGAGCAAAAAAAAATCCCCACCATTTGTCACAAGTCTTTTTCCTCCTCCTCCTCCTTTTTTCTTTCTTTCATATTTTGTATTCCAGTGTTTTGTTTTAATCCCCCTTTGTTTTATTTAGCTGCTGAAGCCAGAGCGCCTTGCCTTTGGCAATAAAAGCTTATGAGTAAACATTCTCTGTGCCTTGGAAAGCAAAAGCGTCACCCCAGTCTGCACATCCAACTGTGCCCCTCTCCAAAGTCCTGAGCCTGTTCTTAAATTGGAACCCGAGGAGCTCTGCCAAGATTGCGCGCTGCCAGGCGGGCTCCATCGGGCCAGTCTGTATTGATTCGCGTTGGTTCCCCTGTTTTCTGTCCGTTAGCGATCCTGTCGTAAGCTTTGATTCCTCATTATCTCAATTGCAAATTCCATGAACACATCATCATGCTGCCAGTGCACCTAGGATTTGAAACTGACAAGACTGGATCAATGTCTCCGGGGCGCAGCCCTGAATTTCAATAATACAATTAAATTCCTTGACTGCGAGATTTACCCAGATTGTCGATTCTGCATTTTCTGCACGTTCAGTATGTGAAGCTACCCACCCACAGAACCTGAGCACAGTGTTCCTGTCAGTGCATAACGAAGGAAAAAGACTTGATCGTGAACCTGAGGGAAAGATAATCAAATGTTGAACCTGCTGAGCCTGTTAGATGAAACTGTTAACAAGGCTTGCTCAAATCACCAGGGAAATCCTGTGCAGGGATGAAGATTGGGGTTCAGTTCTGAAATATGTAAGCAGGGTTAGGCTGGATAAGGAGGTCTCCAGGCTTGTTGCTGAAGCTGTGTAGCAATCCTTTCGAAGGATTTGTATTTTCCCTCAGGAGTCACTTCACACGGATTCACTGGAATCGGTTAAGCTCAATTCTGAGAAACGTGCTGACAGAGAAGGTGTCATAAAAGGCTACCACATGTTTAAATTCTAATTTTCACCAATACAAAACAAAATAACAAAGTAACAAAGCCAGAACGATTACTTCCCTTTTTGTGAATTTAAAGGGTAGACTAGGGAGAAAGAGATGTTCAAAGCAATAGTTACTCTGAACAGGTGCTGTGTATCCTTGATAGAATCGGAATGGGAAGACTCAAGTAACATAAAGTGTTTCTTTCAGTAGACTTGACTTTCAATTTACTTACATACTTCAGACAATGGGAACTTTATAAACCTGCATCCTGCCTTTACTACACAAAACTCTATATTCGTTGCTTTTATTTCCCTAGCTATTCCCCCTGGAGCTCCTTTCCTCCCCACCTGTGACCTCACTGAAGGATATTAATGAATACAGTCGACTTTCCGCATCTGGTGTGAGGCGACTAAGCCTCTGGGACTGATAAAGCATTTCCAGTCCTGGAGTCATTATCAATTTTTATTCGAGATAGCACACCACTGAAACCAGAGCACGTGTTAAAGTTCTTCTACCTCTGAATTTCCTACTCCAAGAAACCTTGGCCATTCAAATTTGACATCCAAGGTCATTTGAAATAGACATTTAGCACTGAACTGTAAAACTATCTATTATGGAAACATGTTAAAATTTTATTTAGGCTATGAGGCTATGTGTGTCCAGTTACTATGGAGAGTAGTGATCTATTTTAATAACATTAGAATATTTAAAATATTCAACTTCTCAGGTTAGATAAATGATATCAAAATATACTTTAATACTATGTTACAATCTCTTAAAACGGCCCTGACTTACTTTGAATGCATATGTAGAATACTATGGGGAAAAAATCTATTTTCTAAACAACATTCATTCTTAATTTTTATTTACCCATATCCAGGCATTGTGCATGTGTGTGTTGAAAAATTATTGGAGCTTGGGATGAGAAAACTTGGCTTAAGATTCAGGGATGGCACTTTTACCATACATGATATTGAGAAATACACTTTACCTCTTACTGCCTCAGTAATCATATATACAGAATGGAAATAACTGTCTTGCCTACATTGTATGACTTAAATAACATAATTCTCATGAAAGCATTTTATAATTTTAAAGTACTACACAAATGTCTGTTTTAATATTTAAAAAAAACCTCAGGAATCAGACTTCATGTCTTTTTCCAATATGGTTTTCTTCATTATACTTTTTGACTGAGGGATTGCATTGTACCCTATTTGCACCTGACGTGGTCATTGACTCTGATTGAACAGATTTCCTTTGACATCCAGACATTCTTCATCTGTGACTTCTGGGTATCCATGAATTCTGACCAAATAAAATTTCTACCATCTTGATGACTTCTTGAATATTTCTCTGCTTTTATATTTAGATTTTAGTCCAGATTCTTTAATTTCACACAACCAACTGTCTAAGGACATTTTCAAAAGTGTTACACAGGTTTCTGGCTTATGATCTAAAAAAAATCCTGAAATTATTGCCTCCTCTTCCCCCAAAGCACACTCTGATAGTTTCTGTCTCTTTTGGTACCCGTGTTTACTCCTTGTTTAAGTCAAAAGAAGGCCAGGCATAATCTTTGACTGGCCTCATGTTCATGATCTCATAGCTCCTTAGTGGTATCCAATTCTAACTCCTAAACATCTTCTATAATTAGCCCATTTCTCCATCTCATGAGCAATATTTTATGTCAAACCATTTGTCTGGAGCATTACAACAACCTCCTGTTTGGATTCTGACTCTGTGCATTACATTATATATGTGTCCACTGCAACTACAATCTTCCTAAACACAAATTTTGTGTTCATTGTCCATCTTAGATTCTTTGAATGATTTCCTTTTGCCCTTAGCATAAAGTCCAAGACATGTGTATGTTTTATGTCCTGGTTTATACTTCTACCCTGATTTGTCTTTCTTGATATCTAAAATATTTCATGTACTTATTTCAATTGGAAAATAGGAATCCCTCTTTTATTTTTTAATGAGTCAATGAATGTATGAATGTTTGGATGAAATTTTAAATTAAATCTATGAAAATTTAGATGAGCAGAAAGCTAAACAATTATTTTAGGCTTGGAAAATGGAGCTTAGTAATATAAAATTGTGTAATTCTATACTATTTCCCTTATTTTTGTTCACCTACATCAGGATTTCTCAGCCTCAATACTACTGACATTTGGGGCCAGATAGTTTGTTGTTGATGGGAGCTGTTCTGAGCATTGTAGGATGTTTAGCAACATCTCTGGTCTCTACCCATTAGAACAATACCCCTCCCTTAAGTGGTGATCATTTTACACGTCTCCAAACACTGGCAAAATACTTGCTGGGGAACACACCGCCAGCTGAGAAAGACAGCTTTATCTTTTGGCTTCCCAAAATTAAAAAAAAGAATTAAAAAGAGGGAGTTATAGAAGAAATTCTGTTGCTATACCTGATTACCTGATTATCAGTGATTATTTACATTGATGCCTTAACTATTATACTCTTATTTAAGAGATCAAAATGACCCCTAAAGGCAGTGGATATGGCATTGTGCAAGCTTAGCCATTCTTAGCCCTCTTTTGGATCTATTGGGTTTTAGAAACTCCCTAGGATCAAAGACTTGAAGCATAGCTTCTGAATCAAAATTATTCTATTTTAGTATTTTGAGCAATGGGGTTGAGAATACCACCTTTGTATGATAGGAGAATAGATAGGTACTTTATGTTCTACATGTTACATGAAAAGGTAGACAAATTATCTTAAGTAAAATGGGCAAACATTTCCACAGGGCCAGCTATCTACTAAATAATGTCCATCCTCCACAAGGTGTAGAAATCATATGGAGAATCCTGAATACATATTAAAAACCAACAAAAAGCACTTTAAGCAACTCATTTTTTAAAAAGGAGCCAATTAGACCCAAATAGTTGTGAAGCCTCCAAAATTATAAAATATTTATAATCTTTGAGAAGGATGTGCACAACACAAGAAATTATAATGGTGGTGGTCCTTTAACTGACCTACCAAGTTGCATTCTAGGATCTTATCATGCAAGAAGTTTACTTTTTAATATCTATGCTCTGTGACTGCTCATCATATCAAGAAGAATTATATTGCAAATAATCATGATCTGGATTGCTTTTGTCTGTGGCTGAAGCTGAAGCCATCCAATTAAAATATGGTGTTCAGGGAAAATAGCTCATTTTAAACCAGGGTCTTAGGCAAAGGAAAGGACAGCCTTTTATTAACTTTGTCCCTTGTCTCTAGACATATTTATTGCATTCTTCTGGAACAGAAATAATAGAAGCTCAGGCATAAGGCCATGTGTGCAAAAAAAAAAAAAAAAAAAACAAACAAAACTCTCAGCTGCCATGAATGTTAATGGCTCTGTCATTTGATGGGAAACACTATGGTTTTAAAATTTGAAAATGGCTCACAAGATTTAGAAACCTCTCCTATAAAATGTAGAAATTTGATGATTAAAAGAAGATTACATGAAAATTATACCTTGTTTTTGTCCTTGCACATAGATGCATATTTGAATTTGGTTTATATTTCTATTACCAGCCAGTGTAGTCAGTAAATTTTTGTTCTTTAATTTGTTTGTCTATGACATGGCACAAACATCCCCCTGTCACTGTGAATTCAAATAAGATTTTAATGTATTCATTTGTCACAGATTCACAGTTATCTGTGCTCCAATTTCACTTTAGATTTGTGTGTGTGTGTATTATGCAATGTACGCCTTTACTATTATTTGTTAAAATATTGTATCCACTACTGTAATCAATTTTCTGTATTTCCCAGATGTGTCCAAAGTTTTCAAATATGTCTGGGTTGGGACTGTAGGAGAAAGTTGTAAAGTACAATTTTAGTTCATGTCAAAAACATTAACATAAAGTGTTGTTAATATATCTCAAGCAAAATGGTGCCTCAATAGTTGAGTATGTGGGTGTAGAAGCCTGAGCCAAAAGTTGTACAGCTAAAGTCAGAAATCTAAGAGGCAGGACGTTGTGAATAATTTTAAATCTACACCAGGCAGAGTGGCAGACTGGGAATACATTCTGCCTAGTTAAAGTAATCCTAATAGTAGATAAGTTTAGCGAAACAGAGGACCTGCACCTGACCCACTGGTCAGACATGAGTCATGTGTTAATATGGACTAATCCCCATAGTGGGTGGGATAGGCTGAGCCTGACCGGAAGCTGAGGATGAGGTCTTTCTTGCTCAAACAATATGGCTTGAAAGGAACTGATCCTGGGTGATACAAAACAAACTAAACTACATGATGGACTTGAACAAAGGAAATATTTTCATCTTTTCCTATCGACTACCACAAATTTGAAAAGGAAATGTAAGAAACATTTTGAACATTGGTTCCTTACCTATACCTTTTATTAACAAAGGGTTTGATGTAGTTCCAGACGGGTGATAACCTACATCAATAAATGTATCTGTTTGGTTTTAGCTATTTATTAGTTTGCTACTTTCTAGAAAACCTAGAAAATGTCAACAGGGGTTAATTATGGGACATGAAACAAGGGTACTTTTACATTTCTATTTTGTTGCCTGCCATATTGCTTGAAATTTTATAATTTTAATAATTTCTTTATGGAACATAAATGAACAAAATATGGAAACATATAGAAAATACCTAGAAATTTATTCTGATTCATTGGCATTTATTGGAACAGTGAATAAAACTTGAAAATAGTGCTAGCCATCCATTTCTGTTTAACCTTTAAAACACATAAGGACATATTCTCAGATATGGGGAAAAAAAGATTATGCATTATACTTGCTTCCTTGTTGAATCAGTTTGTTTTTATTGTTACTATTATTATTTTTTTTTGAGAGAGAAAGAGAGAGCGTGAGTGCAAAAGTGGGAGAGAGGGACAGTGGGAAAGAGAATCTTAAGCAGGGTTCATGCTCAGCACAGAGCCTTATGTGGGGCTTGACCTTACAACCCTAGGATTATGGCCTGAGCTCAAATCAATGTTGGTGCTCACCCAGGCATGCCTGTTATTGTTGTTATATTAGAAGGAATCTTGGATTTTTTATGTGAGGTTGTACACTATCAGGTCATTGCTAATGTCATCAGAAGTTGGCATCAGGCTGTAGGAATGAGTCATGAGTTCGGGATCATACAATGATCACGGGCAGATTCAGGCATATTGCGAATGAGATCTTAGCTCTATCACTGAATGCTCTTGGTGAGTTATAAAGGGAAAGTTATCCTTTTTATGCTTCTAGAAAAAGATGTGATTTCTAATTCATAGGATTTGCTTTTAAAACATATCACTCCTTTTTGGGGGAGTGTTTTCTCTCTACCTTTTCCCCCTCAATTCTTGCTTCTTTGCCATCTGTCATCATATAAGTTTTATTGTTTATTTTCAGACAATAAATCTGGGAATGACTACTGATATCTTTAAGAAATTACCCAAAATATGTTCTAAGATCAAAGAAACATTCATTTTCGACTTTTAAAAAGAGAAGATTTGTCACATAAACAGAATTCAGCTGGAATTGTTGCAACTCTAGTTTAAACAAATCTATCAAGATAGCATGCATCTTAAAATAGAATAAAGTACTGAATGACCTGAACTATTTATGGGACATTTGTGTGTGTGTGTGTGTGTGTGTGTGTGTATGTAATTTAGAGAAATTGGAAAAAGTTTAACTTTTTGTTTTCATGCAAAGAAATTCTAGTCATGAAGTGTTAGAAATGAGGATATTGTATGCTTACCCTATAATTTTTTTTCTGATTACAATAGTCAATATATTATAAAATTAATACATTGGGGGAACTTTAAAAGAAATAATAAACTGTATTATTCTGATTATTTCCAAGGTAATTAGTATATTTCACTACCCGGGTCATATACTTTGTCTTTCACAAATGGAGTATTGTTACTAATATTATTTGAATATTTTATCAAGAGAGTCTTGCAATTAGGTATTAGGAAATACAACATGTGATTATGAATGTTAAGATTTTCAAAATTAGAGCAAAAACATAACTCATCTTCAAAGGAGTTATATTTTCATAAATACAAAGAACAGAATCATGTAGAGTAAACAAAATCTAAAGTTCAACCTGTTGAAACTGGGTGAAACAAATGTATTTTTTTAAATTTCCTATTTTACTTTGATCAAATTAAAGTGAAGACATGTGATTAGTAAAAATAACACAATGTGCCAGAGTGCTTAAACACCAAATGTGACTACCTAGTAAGAACAAATGTTGGGAAAAAGTTGTTCTGTTGCTGCATACAGCTAATGTTGTAACTAAATATCTAAGAAAATGTTAATAGAAGTACACTTATTTTTAGAGAGGGGCAAAAAGATATTGGAAATCAAATATACCTCAGATCATTATGACAATTGGAAAAGGAGGCCTCCCCACAAGTTTTTGGTTTTAGTCTGTGCAGTCTGAAAAGTGAGACTATAAAAAAATGAATAAGAATAAAATTTTAAAAACCTTCAAAAGCCTACCAGAGGAATTTTTTGTGAGTAACATAACAAGATCTTCTGAATCCAAATGATCAATCCTATAGTAAAGATATTCTGAATTAAGTAAAACTAGACTCAGAATAAAGTTTTTGTAACAGGCTTCAGGCTCTGAGCTGTGAGCACAAGTGTCAAACTCACAAACCAGGAGATCATGACGTTAGCCAAAGTTGGACACTTAACTAACCAAATGCACTTAAATACCTTTATTTATTTATTTATTTATCTATTTATTTATTAAGTTTTCTTAACATTTATTTATTATTGAGAGACAGAGACAGCGTGTGAGCTGGGGAGGGGCAGTAAGAGGGAGAGACACAGAATCTGAAGCAGGCTCCAGGCTCCGAGCTATCAGCACAGAGCCAACATGGGACTGAAACTCACAAAGCATGAGATCATGACCTGAGCTGAAGTTGGATGCTTAAGGGACTGAACCACCCAGGCACCCCTAAATACCTTTAAAATACAAATATAAGTGTGAACAAAATATAATGTATTATGAACTTTATAACATATGCAAATATAAAATATGACAGAAGCACAGATAGGGACCAAAGAGATGCAAGTATGCTATTATGAAGTTCCTGTATTCTGTGCAGAGTGGTATGATAGAACTTGAAGAAACATTGTGCTAATTTAAAAATGTTAACTATATCTAAATACAAAGACTACAACCAAAATGACAAAATAAAGTCGTACGTAGTAAACTAACAAAATAAATAAAATGGAATTTCCAACATACTAAATTTCAATCATGAGAAGAAAAAAAGGTAACAAATATCTGAAATTATCAGAGATAAAAACCTACAAAAAATGATCCTTGTAGACACAAATAGGATAAGAATAGATTTAAAAGATACACCATTTAAATACTAGTCAAAAGAAAGCTAGAGGAACTATATTAATATCAAATAAAGTAGCTTAAATAGGAAGTATTGCCAGGGACAAAGATATTTAAATAGAAACAGGCAAGCAATAGAGAAATATCAATGAAACCAAAAGTTGGTTCTTTGAGAAGGTCAGTAAAACTCAAGCAAAAGATTAGGCAAAGAAAAGAGGAAAGAGAGAGATGACACATTACAAATACAAAGAATAAGAAAGGGGAGAGTATTACAGATTCTACAAATATTAAAGGGTAAAGGAATCTCTTGAACAAGTTTATGTCAAAAATGTGTCCGTTTACATGATATGGGCACAATGCCCAGAGCTCATACTTGCACCACATACTTGCCGACACTTGTTACCCCAAGCTTTTTAATTTTAAGCCTTGTCATAGGTTTGGTTGGTTGGAACGCTCATACATACTGCTGATGGAAGGAAAATGGTGCAGTTCCTTTAGAAAAGAGTTTGGCAGTTTCTTAAAATGTTAAACATAACTTTCCATATACCCAGCTATTTTTTGCCTATATCCCTGTGAAACCCTATGTCCATGCAAAGATTTAAAAACAAATTGATAATGGCATATCAAATTAGGGAAAGATGACAGTTGACTCTTGAAAGAGAAGCATATTTGTTTTTTGTTTTAATATTCCAAGAATGGGTTTTTTTTGAACTTTTTTAATTAACATTTTTTAATTTAAACTTTAGTTAATATACAGTGCAGTATGTTTAGATTAACAAAGATAGACAACTACACTGCCTACACTTCTGGGAGAGTTGGGCCTTCGTGTGGGCCTTGTGCCAAATATGATGCTCAGTGATGTGTTGAAGAGAAACCACATAAACATAGTGGAACCAAATGATACCTAAGATCCAGTATTTGTGCATAAGCCCTAGTGCCTAAATTGGGACTCTCTTAGAAATGTGGGATGCAAAATTACTGAAAGAGCCCAAATGTCCATCAACTAATGAATGGATAAAGAAGTGGTGTGTACACACACACACACACACACACACACACCCCAGATTATCACTCAACCATCAAAAAGAATGAAATCTTGCCATTTGCAAGAACGTGAGTGGAACTAAAGAGCATTATGCTAAATGAAATAAGTCAGAAGAAGACAAATACCATATGATTTCATTCATATGTGAATTTAAGAAACAAAACAAATGAACAGGGGAGGGGACAAAGAGGAAAACAAAGAAACAGACTCTTAGCTATAGAGAACAAACTGATGGTTACCAGAGGGAGGTGGGAATGGGGGAATGGATGAAATAGGAGATGGGACTTAAGGAGGGAACTTTATGTGTTCAGCACTGGCTGTTATATGTGAGTGTTGACTCTCTAAATTTTATACCCGTGACTCAACTTATGCTGTATGTTAGCTACCTGAAATATAAATAAAAACTTAGAAAGAAAAAAAACAACAAATTGATAGTGGCTTTATATACAATAGTCCAAGCTGGAAACATCCCAAATGTCCACAACAGGTGGATAAGTAAGCAAACTCTGGAATATCCATATAATGCAGTATTACATAACAAAACAGTCTATCCCTATAAGCAAGAGCATAAATGAATCTCAAAATAGTTTTTAGGGAATGGAGCTAGATCTTTCCATTTAGGTAGATTTCTAGAATATGCAAACTAATCTATAGTGACAGATCAGTGGTTGCCTGGGTGGTGGTATGAGGGTTATTACGGTGGGACACTAAGAAACCTTTGGGGGTAGTAAATCTACTCATATCTTAACTGCAGAGATGGTTTTATAGGATTTGTGTCAAATATTATCAAATTATAAACTTTAAATATTTGTACTTTATGTAACTATTTTTTAAATTTTTTAATAGTTTATTGTCAAATTGGTTTCCGTATAACACCCAGTGCTTCTCCCCACAAGTGCCCCCCACCATGATGATCACCCCCTTCCTCCCTCCCCCTTCAGTCCATGGTTCGTTTTCAGTATTCAGTAGTCTCCCTTGATCTGTGTCCCTCACTCTCCCCTGCTCTCTTCCCCCCTTCCTCTCCCTATGGTCCTCTGTCAGGTCTCTCCTGTTAGACCTATGAACGCAAACATATGGTATTTATCCTTCTCTGTCTGACTTACTTTTAAATAGTTTAAAAAACTAGTACAGCTCTAATTTATAGAGACATCAGGTGTTTGCAGTTCTACAATTTCCAAATTTATAAAATAAGATATGGAAATGTTTTTTTTTAATTGAATTTGGTACAGGCCAGTCTCTCCAAAATCTGGAGCACTTCACATAGTCTTTATTAAAGTGAAATAAGCCAGCAATAACTGTTCAGAAATGAATAATTTTAAGTCATTAATAAAATACAGCATTTTATACATTGATCTCAATTTTTTATTAATCAATTTTTTCTTGTCATAATTTTTAAATAGCTTTTGTTTGGTCTTTATCTAGTTATGACCAGTTAACTGACATATTTGCAGCTAATGCCTGACTGTGGGTAGCTGTTTGCCTGAATAAAAATATTCCATTACTACCATATTTTAATTAGATACTTTATAAAGCACTTGGGAATATATATTTCTTAAAAATCCCATGTTAACAGAATTATAGCTTATGAAGAGATATATATCTAATTAATTAGTACAGTTTGTTTTATCCATGTTGATTTGTTATGAATGTTTAATGATATGCTTCTTAATTTTTTTCTGCTATAATAAACCATAATCTAATAGTTGGCATTTTTAGTTCTTATGGTTAAAATGATCTTTGATAAAATTTTATTTTATGATAAAATTTTATAACAGGTTGTATCCACAATATGTGTGATTTCATCTTTTCGTAATAGGCATGCATTCATAAAGATAACTGATTTCGGTTTTTCCTCATGGTATGTCTAACATGACCTTAACATGCACTTTAGAGCAAAGGAACTTACAGGGACAGTACCTCATCTTCAAAAGTTTTCTAGTTGGCATGGCACATTTCTTGTGGGAATTCTGAAAATAGATTAGAAATGGGGGATTATGGCTGCCATGATACCAGCGTTGGTGTTTATGCAGCCCACTCCGCGTTCCATCCATTGTGCTTTAACCGTCTTCTGATAGAGTGTGGAGAACAGAACTGTGAGAGCTGACCTGCTAACCAGGCTTTGGAGATGAGGGAATAGAGAGGGCTCTTTTGTAATTTGGCTGCTAAGTGTTTCTCTTTTTTTGGGAATACTTGGGGTCTGGCTTTTAAAACATTGGGTGTGAACTCTTTCTTGGTTAGAAAACAACTCCTTTTACAAAAATACTTGGGTAATTAGAATTGGATGATACTATTTTGACTTCTAGTGTTCTGAGAACTATTTTATTCTGAAATTTCATAACAAGTTTGGATGGATTGAGGGAAGACCTAAGTGAGGCTACTGAATTGTAATGTGTATTAAGTATACCAGCTAAGTCATGTTGCAAGTCACAAGCTTCTAACCTAGGCTTTCAAATCTTTCTCCTTTTCTGTGTCCTTCCCTACTGATGTCACTGAATCTAGGAGACCACCAAAACTTGGCTGGAAAAAAAAGTGATTTGAATTTCTAAGTATTGGTCAAATCTGTTTTCACTAATCCCTCAATCTCAGTGAGGACCTCCCATATTTTCTTCCTATAATTTTGCTGTCCCCATTTAATTAGTCTTACTTTGGGTTTACCATCTTCAATTTATCATACGTGCTTCTAAAATGACTACCTTATCTTCTTGATTCCCTACTTAACACTCTTCCGTGGTATTGAGTGCCTATGCACTCCCACCCCTCCTCCCCACATAACTTCCACCATTGTCTTCAGCTAGTTTAATAGTCTCCTAATTGGTCTAATCGGCTCTGGCCTCATTACAGACGTTAGGCCATAGCCAACTCTGATTATGTCAATACTGGCTTAAAACTTATTCATGCTCTTAAGATAAACACAAAGTTCCTTAGGATGGCCTCTGGGTCGGGCTGGGCCTGGCACCTACTCCAGCACCTACCCTCATCTCCTACCACATTGCTCTTGCTCTTTTTTCTCTTTTTTCCTGTTCTGTTCTCTTTTCTTCTTTAGCATAGTTGACACACAATGTTACATTAGTTTCAGGTGTACAGCATGGCGATTCAACAGCTATGTTATTTATGGTGACCACATGCAACACTATCATCTGTCACCATGTATTATCATTATAGTATCATTGACTATATTCCCTAGGCTATACCTTTTGTCCTGTGACTTCCTCATTCCGTAACTGGACATCTGTAACTCCCACGGTCCTCACCCATTTTACTCATCCCCTCTGGCAGTCATCATTTAGTTCTCTGTATTTATAGGTCTGATTCTGCTTTTGGAGTAGGTCAGATAGAGAGAGACAGACAAATACCATGTGATTCGCTTACATGTGGAATCTAAAAAAGAAACAAATAAGCAAACTAAAAGGTATTTCATTGTGTGTGTGTGTGTGTGAGACAGAGAGATGTTGGTTTTTTTCTCAAAAAAGGGACAAATGTAAAGTTTTCTAATGATTGCCACCCTTAGATATACTTTTTGATAGGTGGAGAACAATGCTGTTCTATTTTTATAGAACATTCTGTGATCTTTTTGACCTCTCTCTCTCTTGAGAACAATAATTGTCAAAATCACATTTATCATCTGAGTAAAACTATGTAGAAGAGAAGTTGAACACTTACAGTACAAGAGAAATACTCAATGACAAAAAGCAAGGATTACACTCTTAGAATAAAATCTTATTTTATTCATCAATAAACCTTATCTTATTCATACAATATGTCGTTGAACAGTTAAGGTATGTGGGAGGTATATCCATCAGCTGACATTTTGTAGTTGTTTTATGGTCATAGCTACCAGAGCAAGAAGCCACACTTACACACTTATTCACACAAAGGCACAGACACTGAGAGACACAGAGCTCACAAGTTTCGCACTCATTGTGCCAGAAAACATAACTAGATTCTCAAGATTTTCTGCCAGTAAAGTGTAGCAGCTTCCACTTGCATATTTTGAAAAGGAACATAAGAAAATGTCATCTGAAATTATAGGCAATCTGTTAAAGAGATAACATATAACCTATGGATCCAGAAAACACAGATTCTATTTTACTATATCAACCAAATGTGGTTGATTATTGTAAAGGCAGAATCTCTGGTCAAAGGACTGAGACTAACATTCATTTCATATTTCAAAATACGAAATTTGCAATCATCACATTTTCTAGACAGTCACACCAACTTGGTGGTTTGAAGATAGTTCAAGGAACCTCAGCAATCCAGAAACAATATGTGCTTTTGCTAGATATGGAAGCACAGTGTGTCCTATTTATTTTAGTAACTATGTTGAAATTTTTTTTCAGTTCCAGAACTGGGTTATTTGCACATAAATACTCTTCATGTATAAGTAATAACTGTCATATAATTTCTTCTGTGCTATCTTACGGTGACATCCCTAAAAATAGAATATAATTCCTTCCTATTTTGCTATTTCAGTATGCAGGTAAAATCAATATGCTGGCCTCCTCTCCTCTAGATAATCTAAATTCTACCTTGAGATCAGAAAGTCTGTATTCTTGGATGATATTTATCTTAGGCCCTTGTAGAATTGCTACTGGGAGCGTGTTTGGTAATGTCATATTTTCACCTTTTTTCTGGGAACACTACAGGAAAATACATTATTACTACATTTGTTGCAGAAATATTATTGAGGCCGTTGTTTGCTTTATGATATCACACTGTGCTCTGACATAAAATTCCACCTGAGAAGTTTCTTTGGGTCGGTTGCTAAAATGCACATTGCTCCTTCTTACAATATCAAATGTTTAAAAAATATTTTAAAAATCAAAAACATGTAGATGATTACTTCTTATGCTTTGTGGGTAATACATTTTTAAGTTTTTTTGTTAAAATATTGGCTTTTATAACTAATTTATTTCTTTCCTTTCATCTTAACTTAATTTCCAGCTCCTCTTGTCTTTGGATTCTGTATCTCCTTCTGTCTCTGACCCTCCCCTGCTCATGCTGTCTCTCAAAAATAAATAAAAAACATTAAAAATTAAAAAAATTCCCAGCTCTTATTCATAGCCTATTAGATTTGGACATAGTGGAGATCTAGTTATGTGCTATTTTGTAAGAAGTTATGATTGATTTTTGAGTAGTAAGGTTTATGGAAAACTGAATCCAGAGAAAGTCAAAGAGTTGTGGTTTTTTAAGATGGCTCACCTGTAAAACAGGGACATATTTTGACTGTTTTAGGTTTTATTCCCCAACATTTTAATTATTTAAAGTTGTTTTTAAATGAGCTGGTAGTTGTACAGAGAGTATTAAGTCTAATAATCTTTTCTACATTGATAAGGATTACTTATTGATTTGTTTCAACGAGTGATTGGGCCTATCAGCTACTTTTTTTTTTTCTTTTAGAGTAAATGTAATTTATTAAGGCATAATTTTTGATACATAGTAAAATGCTGAAATCTTAAATGTACAACAAGATTGAGTTTAACCTATGTTTACACATGTATAAAAACTCCTATATCTCCCTATGTTTTCAGTATTATCTCCCAGAGGTGACCATTATTCTGACAGCTATCACAATAATTTTAATTCTAGCTGTTCTTGAACTTGGTGTACATAGAACCATACAGAAATTATTCTTTTGTGGTTGGCTTCTTTGACTTAGCACAATTATACTGTCTCCATTGTGTTCCTTTTTATGAGTAGTAAATTTTACAAGTAAATTTATTAAATCTATTGATGGATATTTGGATTATTTATAATTGGCACTATTACAAATAAACCTACTGTGAACAGTCCTGTAAAGGGTCTTGTGTGGACATACACACTTATTTCTACTGAACGTATTTTTCTAGTAGTGGGCTTCCAAGTAGGTGTGCATCAAACTTTATTAGAAATTTGTAACTCTGTGATGTGATGGATGTCAACTAAACTTACTGTGGTAATCATTTTGTAATATATACCTATATCAAATCATATTGCACACCTTACACTAATACAAAGTTATATGTCAATTATATCTCAGTAACCCTGGGGAAAAAATCTAACAGGTTTCACATTTCCCCAACATTTGATATTAATTTGTAAATTTTTAGATATTTTGATGAATGTATCTTATATTTATTTTAACGTGATTTAAATTTTGCATTTCTCCGGGGGTTCCTGGGTGGCTCATTTAGTTAAAGTGTCTTACTCTTGATTTTGGCTACAGTCATAATCTCACAATTTATGATTTCAAGTCCCATGTATGGCTCTGTGCTGACCATGGGGAGCCTGCTTGGAATTCTCTTTCTCTCCCTCTCTCTCTGCTCCTCCCCCGCTCATCCTTGTTCACTCATGTGCTCTCTTTCTCTGTTAAAATCAATAAATAAAAACTTTAAAAATTTTGAATTTCTCTGATAACTAATATTCTTTGGATATGTGTTTTAGCCATATGGATATCTTCTTTGGAGAAATGTTTCTTCACTTCTTTTGTCCATTATTTTGGATTGTTTGCCTTTTCATTACTGATTTATAGAATTAAAAAAAATTTTTTTATATTCTAGGTAAGAGTTCTTTGCCGTGTGTGTGTGTGTTGTGTGAATGTCTATGTATGTTATATATATTTTGTACATTTGTGCATATATTATGTAATGTGTCTATGTCTACACATACATGTATGTCAGTGTGTATGGTATATATTACATATTTGTTTATATGTATATGTGTCATGTTTATGTTGTGTTCATATACCCATTCCCCATGTCTGTAAGTAGTAAATTTCAGGAGATATACATACATACATATACACACACATATATGTATATACATGTATACATACATACATGTACACAAACATACCTTCCCTATAGGTCTGTAAATGGTAATTCCAGGTGATTTTGTTTTAACAATAAGCAATTTAGGAAAATCACATATATCCTGCTAACAAAATCATTTTTCCCCCTAAGAAGAAGTTCCTCTGTATTTTTCTTTTAGTAAACAGTACCATTAGCATGATTACAAATAGGTTTGGTCAAGGTTAATCATTTCTTCCAATATTCCTCTTTGGAGGATTTACAGATTCATTAGTATTTCTTTCCTTCCAGGTTCATTGTTAATACTTTCCAGTTTTATTTTTTTCATTTTCATTCAGTTCAAAATGTTTCCATTGTAGTTTCTTTTTAGACCCATTAATTATTAAGAAGTTCATTACTTAATTTCAAGACACCTGGAAATCCAAGTATCATCTTGTTACTGATTTAAAATTTAGTCTGTTAAGATCAGAAAGCATACTCTATATGATTTAAAGCCTTTGAAAATTACTGATTCTTGCTTTAATGACCTGGTGTGTCTGTCTCTGTCTGTCTCTGTCTCTCTCTTTTGTGTGAATATTTTATGTGCACTTGAATGTGTATTAAGTAATTATTGGGTATGAGGTTAGACAAATATTTGCTTATTCAAGTAAATTACTACATTATTTAAATATTTTGTAAACTTAATGAAGTTTATTTGTTCTATCTATTATTGAGGGAGTGGTGATAAAAATCTCCGGCTCTTACAGTCTATCTATTTCTGCTTTCAGTTTTGACACTTTTGTGTATTTAAACCTGTTATTAGGTACATACATATTTAAATTTTTATGTATTCAAGAAATGATACTTTTAATCAGTATGATCTATGTGATCTATGTCTCTCAGAATACTCTGTCTTTAAAACTTGTTTTGATAATATTATAGCCATAGATGCTTTATTTTTCCATCCTTTTGTTTTCTGCATGTCCACAGTTTATATTTTCCAGTTATAAAATGCATGTAGAGGTAGTTGGTTCTCTTTTTATATCAATATAACAGGCTTTCAGTTTGAGTGGTGTGTTTATCTGCATTTAATGTAGTTTTTATTTTATTAGATTTAAGCGTGTTGTCTTGTGTTTTGTTTTTATTTACTCTACCATTTCTTTAGGTCTTTTATTCTTCCTTGCCGCCCTGATTTTGGATTAATCAGGTGTTTTCTCTTTTTTTTATTTTAAGCATCCAAATGTATTTTCTTTACTGATATTTTTAGTTATCCTTTTAGTTGTAGTACTAGAATTTACACTATCCATCTTTAACTTGACCCATTTATAGTCAACGAATATTACAATAAGTCCAGAATTATGTAAAAATTGTATAATGGTGGGATATCTGGGTCGCTCAGTTGGTTAACTGTCTAATTCTTAATTTTGGCTCAGGTCATGATCTCATGGTTTGTGGGTTCGAACTCCACTTTGAGTTCTGCACTGACAGTGCAAAGCCTGCTTGAGATTCTCTCTTTCTCCCTCTCTCTGCCTCTCAATCCTCTCAAAATAAATAAGTTTACTTTAAAAATGTATAATGGAATAACAACATTTAGCCTTTCCTCTTACCCATAATATTATTGATATATTTTATTACCACACACATTTCAAATCTTTCCTAGTCTTGCTTTAAATAACCAATAATTATTCAATGTATTTTCTCAAAACAGTATTTTGTATTTAACTGCATATATACTGTCTCCAAAGTTTAAAAATTTTTTCATATATCTCTGGACCCCTTTCTCTATCATTTTTCCACAGCCTGAAAAATATCTTAGTATTTTTATAGTACAGATCGAATGGTAATGAATTTGTTCAACTTTCTTTGTCTCCAGATTTATTTGCCCTTTATTTTTTAAGAACACTTCATCAAGTTGTAATTTATGCATATACATGAAATTTGCCCCTTTTAATTGTATAGATCCTTAAAGTTAGTTAACTTAGAATTGTGCACATCACCATGGTCTACTTCTAGAACATTCCCATCACCTTGGTAAAATCTCTCCCGCCCAGTTATAGCTAATCACTGTCCCCACATCAAGTTATAGACAATCACTGTTTTACTTCCTCTTCCCACAGATTTACCTGTTCCAGACATTTAATATAAACACAAGCATGCAATATGTGGTTTTTATGTCAAAATGACTCCCTTGATATAATGCTTTATACATTTCTTCCATGAGTAGTATACATCAGAATTTCATTCTTTATTATTTAGTATTATTGCATCGTATGGACGTACCACTTCGTTTTGAAATCACTTACCAATTGATTAAAATTTAGGTTATTTCTACTTTTTGGCTATCATAAGTGCTACTAGGAAAATATGTGTGGAAATTTTTGGATAGGCATATGTTTTCATTTCTCTAGTTAGATATACAAAGGCGGAATGGGTAGGTCATAAAATATATCAATGCTTAAAAATTTAAGAACCTGCAAAACTATTTTCCAAAGTGAAAATGCAATGTAATATTCTCACCAGCAGTTTATCAAATTATTGGTTTTTCCATGTTATTTTGCCTTAATTTTGAAAGATGTTTTGATTGATTTAGAATTAAATATTGGAACTTTACCCTTTCAGTATTGGAAAAGGTGTTCCATTATTTTCTGTGTTCCTTTTTTTTTTTTTCTTTAAATCAGCTGTTTTCTTGTTTTCCTGCTTGTAATGTGTATTTTTTTCTTTGGATGCTTATAAGCTTTCTGTTAATTTTCAGTTATTAATAGTTTTACTCTAATGTGACTGGTAGTAATATTTTTGAAAATTTTAACCTTTTTTGGGATTTGTTGAACTTCTTGGATGTATAGATTGATTTCATTTATTAAACTTGGAACTTTCTCAGTTTTAATCTCTTCAAATATTTATTCTAGGTAGGTTTCACTCCCCTATCCCTTTGGCACTACAATTATACATGTGCTAGATCATTTGATAATGTCACTCTGACATTGTATCCTCTATATACTGCACTTTATTTTTCTTCCTCCTGGTTCTTCAATTTGAATAACTTCTTTTGATTTGGTTTTGAGTAAATTGATTCTTTTGTTTCACCCTATATGCTGCTCAATCCTCCAATATATTCAGCATTTCAGATATCTTACTTACCAAAATTAGAATTTCAACTTTATTTCTTTTAGTTTACATTTCTCTTCTGAAATACTCCATATTTCACCCTATTTCTCTATCTTTGCCTCCAATTTATTTTTCAATTATTTCTAATAGTTATTGTACTAAATCAGAGGTTTTTGGTAACTATGAAATCTAAGGGGAAGTACCACCAGTGTCTAGCCAGTGTCATGCAGATGTTAATATAACCTAGGAATCAAGAACTTGGTGAATACGTTGAATTATTTTTGGATATAAGTAACAGAAAAATCTAAGACTATATGCAGCAAATGGAATTTATTGACTTTTATTTTTTTAAAAAGTCCAAAAATATGCAAGTATCAGGAAGGTTTGATGTGGTTGTGTAGACAGACACTAACATTCTACCTTCTGTTTCGTCTTTGTTCTTCTGTGGTGTTAGTGCTTTTTTTTTTTTTTTTTGGCACACTGTCGGCTCATGTTTGACAGGTGGCTGCTAGAACATTTGTAGCTTTCTCATTTACATGAAGAAATTTAATCAGTTTCATTTGCTGTGTAACGAATTACCACAGACTTAATAGATTAAGTAATGCAAATTTGCTGTCTCACAATTTCTATAGACCAGATGTCCAGGGTGGTATGTCTGGGTTCTCTGCTCTGGGATTTACAAGGTTGAAATTGAGATTTTAGCCAGACTGATTTCTCATCTAGAAACTCTAGGTGGAAACTGGTGTCCAAACTTCTTGCTGGAAGAAGAATGCAGTTCCATATGGTTGTATGGCCATTTCCTTAGATGTCAACTCGTCTCATCCTCCTCCATCTCAGGCCAGCAGCAACATGGCATGTCTTTCTCAGGCTACTCTGACTTTCTTTTCTTCTATCAGTCTTAGAAAAGTTTTTGCCTTTAAAGGACTTAATGTGGTTAAGCCAGGTCCACCTAGATAATTTCCCTACCCTAAAGTTTGTCTGATTAGTAACCTTAATTACATTGCTACATACTCTTGTGTCATGTCACGAAATCCTGGCAACAACACCAAGGAATGAGGGCTTGGGGGGCCATACTGTAATTATGCCTAGTACAAAAAGGGTACTATTTTTGTAGCTCAGTATGTTCAATACTGAACCAATCATTATTTCCAGAAAATTGGTATACAGTGATTTTCTTTGATCAGTTAGAGCCCATCTCCATATATGTGGGGAAGTGAGAGTTCTGTTAAATTGGGGAAATAGACCCTGAGAATGCAACCAATAAGTTTTCACTTCACTTGAGGTCTGGTCCTTTCACTGCCATTCATCAACCATGTGAGTTTTGGCAGAAAATTCCCTGTGTTTTCATCAGTGAAATAATGATAATCCAAATGTAGCAGACATTGTAACTGCTCTGATAAACATCATGTCTCTTTTACCATCCCTGTATGGACATTCCCCAGGTTATGAGTGTTTTGCTTCTAAAAGCTGTAGCTGTCACTCTCATCATAAGATTGAATTTGCACTACTCTTTTCCCCAAAAGTCCAGAGAGAAGTTGTACATCCCTGATGTTCTTAGTGTTAAGAGAGAATCTTTCATCACTTTCTATATCCTAGTGGTTAATGAACATAAATTCAGATGCTTTAAAATAAAAATATTTCATTTGCAGATACTCTTTTTAAACATAATTTCCAAATAGAATTTTAATTTGCAACTTATTCATTTTGGAGGATATACCAGGAAGATAGACTATTTTCATTAGAACACAATGTGGACTTTCTTGAAACAAACCACATCCATTTTTTTCTTTAAGATTGTAGTTGTTGGAGCACTTGGGTGGCTCAGTCGGTTGAGCATCCAGCTTCAGCTCAGGTCATGATCTCACGGTTTGTGAGTTCGAGCCCCACATTGGGCTCTGTGCTGACAGCTAGCTCAGAGCCTGGAGCCTGTCTTGGGATTCTGTGTCTCCCTCTCTCTCTGACCCTCCACTGCTCATGCTGTCTCTCTCTTTCTCTCTCTCTCTAAAAAATAAACATTTAAAAAAATTAAAAAGTCAGATTGTGGTTGTTTATTGATATTACTAACCTTCAGAAACTTTCAAAGTAACATTGATGATGCTTTGTTCTAGTCAGTTGTCAATTCCCTATTTCCTGTTGTGGACCCAGGACTAATTTCTAAGGAAAAAATGTAAAAACTTCACCAGGTATATTCCTCTAAAATGGTTGGGCAGAGATCCATTCAGGCATAAATCTTCATTAGAATCTGTATTTTGTGTTTAGTCTTCTCAGTTTGTAGTGCATGTGAATGTGCTTTGATCAGAAGAACAGAAGTTCTCTTCTCTAGATACTTGCCAAATAATATAATCTTGAAATTCCTGCTGTCAGGTTGTTATTAAATACCCATTGTAAGATACAATATTTGTGAAAAATTTCCTGAAGGCTGTGCAACATATGCTCTTCTGGCTGTCCTGAATGTTACCTTTGGATAAAGTCCAACCATCAGAGGTCTATTTTACTGTGTTGGACAGTATTATTTTGACCCCTCTTAGGTTTACTTTTACTGAATTCTGCTTTAGTACTAGGTTTCTGACCTACATTGAAACGCTTTATTTAAAATAGCTATGTGAAATGGATTTATTAATATAGGCGGTATAAGAAAGCATAGGAAACATTGAGTTCTTTATCACAGAGAGTCCTCTTTACATGAAAACAAAGTAGAAATTTCCCTTAGGTTTACCAATCAGAACCGCTCCGCTTCTACTGAGAAACTGATGTGGTTTCATGTTATGGCCCCTGTGAATCTGGTAAGAGATTACACTTTGGTCACTAGGAATGATATTTATGGACCCTCACCCCTCACTCTTTTTTTTTTTTAATTTTTAAATGCTTTTTATTTAGTTTTGAGAGACAGAGAGAGACAGCATGAGCAGGGGAGGGTCAGAGAGAGAGGGAGACACAGAATCCAAAGTAGGCTCCAGGCTCTGAGCTAGCTGTCGGCACAGAGCCCGATGTGGGGCTTGAACCCAGCAACCATGAGATCATGACCTGAGCCTAAGCCGGAAGCTGGATGCTTAAACAACTGAGCCACCCAGGCGCCCCTCACTCTTTTGTAATACCGCATGGAAATCTTTCTTAGTGTGCTTATCCAACCTGAGGTGTGATTATTTCCTCTTTGTAATGATTCTCTTGACTATATATTTCATCTTTTGTGTTGAAATATTTTTGTAAGATGCTTCAACTCCTTTGTGAAATACTTCTGCTTTATTTGCCTTCTCTTGATTGTCTGTTTCTTTTAAAAATTTGGTAATTACCTATTACATATGTTGCATATATTAACTATTCATTATTTCATTAAACAGTTCAAATATTTTTATATGGTTCCTATGCCAAGGTCAGTGCAGGAAAAAAGAAATGAAAGATATAATTCCTGCTTGAAAAAAAACCATGAACTTCCATGGTAAAGGAAAATAAATGAAAAAAGCATAATGTGAGAGGCTATGAGAACACAAAGGAGGGATACCTGACTCAGAACTGTGTTTAGCCAAACTAGTCTCCAAAAATATGTTTGAATTGGATTTTGAAGGATTTCTTATAGGCAGGCCAAAAGGAGAGAGAGGGAAAAGCCTATGGAAATTCACCAAGACACAAGAGATGACAGGCGATCATTTCAGAATAACTTGAGAACAAGCGACAAGAGCACTGACAATAAATGCGACTAGATCATGAAAGGCTTTCATGTCAAACTAAGGAGACATTTTTTTCTGAAGCATCAGGGAGCCACTGGAGGATCTCATGGAAAGAGATGAAATCAAACAGGTGAATTTCTTATATCTTCTCCAACAGTTGGCATTGTGTCTTGAAAACATAAGGTATTCGACTAATGTTGATTAGTAAGTTAAGTACCCCAAGAAGTATAACTGCATATATTTCACTCATAATCTTCTCAACATTGTTTCTTTCATATGCTTCCATTCATGAACTTGGTTAGAAAAGGAAGACTGTTATGCCTCTCCATTTTGTCATTTCCCCCTTTCTACTCGTTTCTGTAGGTGACTCCTGGTGAAGGAGAATTCTAGAATCAGGTACCCAGAGGTTGTCCCCTGGCTCTGCCACTGATAAGGTGCAGAGTCTAGAACAAACAATATACCCTCTTGGGGCCTTTCTAATAAGGCAGTCGGGAGATTTAATGAGATAAATATGTGGTAAAGTAAGTGACTAGTGCCTGGTCTACAGTAAGTTTACAGAGTCAGTGCTATAGCATGTTTATTCTATTTCCTATCACTAGTTTTACAAAAATTCTTTTCCTTAGTGTCATGTTTGCTTTGGCAAGGTCAAGCGCAGTTTCTTCTATAGAACGTAAGGAAATGGTAAGGAAACCGGTTCAGCCCACAAACTTCTGAAGAATATATTAGTCAGTGAAATTTTTAGCATACATGACACAAAGACAGCTTTTGTCTCAGTATCTCTGCTTTTTGGTCTGATACTAAAAGTTTTACATTATTGTTTGTCATTTTCATGCTGAGGATCTGGATCATTGCAAATATTTCCCAATTTTCATTTCTACTAGGTGTATTGGATGTATTCCCTCAAAAGAAACTTCCGTTGAAGGCAGTTTCTAATCTTAAATAAACAACTGACTCATAAAACTAATGGTTCTTTTTTTTTTTAACATTTATTCATTTTTGAGAGACACAGAGAGAGCAAGAGCTGGGAGGGTCAGAGAGAGAGGGAGACACAGAATCTGAAGCAGGCTCCAGGCTCTGAGCTAGTTGTCAGTACAGAGCCCAATATGAGGCTCGAACTAACTGACCTTAAGATCATGACCTGAGCGGAAGTCAGACTCTTAACTAACTGAGCCACCCAGGCACTCCACTAATGGTTCTTTCTAAAGGGAGTCATACATTCCACCCTTTTCCTGTGAGAATATATATATATACATATGCACATATATTTAATATAAAATATACTTATGTATTTTATGTAATATATATTTCTTTTAATCTTGATTTTTCTCTAGCTTGAAAATCCTGGAGAACACCAAGATTGGACAGTAGGTAAGAAAATACATTATTTATACCGTGCTGTTTCCCAAAAAGGATTTCAGGTCATTTACAATAAAGAAAAGCATAGTTACCATAAAACCCAAACCCATTAAAATCAGTATAAAACAACAAGAGCCGAGTCATAAAGGAGAAAGGAAAATATTGGGATCTGTAGAAAAATATTCTTTAAACATTTTCTTGGAACAAAGAATCTGGAGGCTTCAGTGAAATGTATTCTCTGGAAAGTCTTCTTTTATCATCACTAACAGCTTGTTTTAAATTACCCTTGTGCGGGGAGTTTGGGAAGAACACTTTTTTAAGATTTTTGCTAAGTCATTATCTCGTGGCCTCAGCTCTGTCCCAACCCAGCTTTTAGAGGGTAGTTTTCGTTTTCTCCCTGACTGGCCCACATTTCATTGCTCTCTGAAGGGGTCTCTGCCATGCCTCTCTCACTAGACTTTTGCCTATCAATCATGACTCTCTTTCCAGATACAAAGTGGTATTTCCCTTCTAAAACAGGGATCTATTCTCCTTGACTAGGTAGTTTTGTTAGAACAGGTTTTCTCCCAGCATTTTCCTTTGCGTGAAAGAGAAGTAGGACATGCAGGCAAAACGGGGCTGGGAACTATATTTGCCAACGCAAATCCCTTTCTGGATGTGTCCCTTCCTTGAGTACTCATCCCTCATGTCCACACAAGAATTGTCCATTTCCTGTCCCCACTTTTCTGATCTTGGAATTTGGGGCATTTTTCTTCTTGGTCTCAAGTTAGGCCTGGGAGTTTGATTGGATAGAAAGACAAAGAAGAAACATGTACAACTCATTATATGTAAATCTTCATTTTGCACACGGGGTCAGGCCATAGCTGTTATTTACTCTAACAAAGTGATATAAATGCAGAAGCTTTTCATAGATTCCTGTGCAGATTGGTGCCAAGATTGGACTTTCATTTTTATTCATGCAATATATCACTCATAATGATTGTGTCCAACTCCATACTTTTCACACTGTTTGCTGCTCCCTGATCTTTCAGCACAAGCAAACAATCTTCTGAAAATACCTCTCTCAGTTTGAAGGGCAATTAATGAGAAACATACCAGAAAGGTTATTATGCCTATTTTCTGGCCAGAGTCCTTTGAATCACCCAAAGGGAAGCTAAGTATTATTTTGACATTCATTATTGGCTGAACACCGACTATGTGTTTCTGAGGATACGATTGGCAAACTGCTTCCACAGCCGGATCCACACAGCATGGCATGTGCTTGAGAAAGGGACTCATCTGGTCTAAGTTCTCCTGCCCTTATAGCATGCAGAGTTCAGCTGGAATTTGAAGCTTGAGTAGTATTTCTTTCCAAAGGCCATTAACTGTCCACGAGACCCCGAAGTTGTTATGAGCTGGAATATTCCATTCATCCTAGACTATTGACTGATTATGTAACTAATTGTCTAGTAACACAATGGACCACAACTGTTAGGATTCCACCTGATAATATAGGGATTTTCTTTTAGGTGAAAAACATCAAATCACTAGGTAAAAATAAAATAAAACTTTAAAGAATGCCTCAAAAGAGATTTAAAAAAAAAAAAAGCATTCAAACTAAAACTTGTTTCACAGTCCTCAGGTTCTTTCCAGATGGCAGCCCTTGTTTTCCCTTCTTCCCTTTCCCCCCCAAGGTTTCTAAACTTCCGTGACACTTCTACATGTTTACACTAATCCTTGTCCTGGGTGCAGACCCCGAGGAACCTCTGCTCTCACTCATGCTGCCTTTGGAATATTTAGGATAAATCCTTTGTGGTGATTCTCCATGCCTCCTCACGTCACGTGCTCACTTTGCAGAGCCTTTTTACCCCACAGTAAATAGCCCAAGAGGGTGCCTGGAACAGGAGTGACAGTTGAAGCATTTTTCCTGTTCCATTGCCTGCTTCCATCATTTCTCATCTTTTTTTCTTAAGCTGATACTCAGCTCCATCATGCTGCTTTTATAGCTGCTGTTCAAACTTTAATGAGGACAATCAATGCTTGTTCTGCCTTTAAAAGACACAGATTAAAACTCAGAAATTACAATGGCCAACAACTCCAATTGAGTAAACACAATTATATTAAACCTGTGAATTAAAAACAGTATCTTACAAATATAATACCTTAATTTACGGACAACCAAGGGCCAAATGTCTCCGTTTGACTGTTATGCATTTTAAATTGCTATTCAGCCGTGGTGACCCTGCTTTAGCAAATAGCATTCAAACCCATTTATTCATTTTCCACCCTGAGACCCGTTATAGCCCATCTCCCATAGGGATGATCAGTATCAGGGCAGTTCACCTCACATCTGTCATCGTAAACCTTCTGAAGCCAGATCGTCCATGTCTGAAGCACCAGGTACCACCACAGAGATCTGTGGCATGAGTGCTTTTCTCCCAGCTGCATTTCCCAAACAAAAGATCTATGATAAAAGTAAATTGAGTACACTGGCATTTGAACATCACTGTATACCCACCTTAGCTGGTAAATGGACATCGGTTATAGTTGCCATTTGTTTCCATCCTTTTATTCTGTGGCCTGACCACAAAACAGATTCAAGAATGGAGATTAAAATTAATAAGAAACTATAGCACCAGTTCTCCATTTTCTGGGCTTAGAGCAAACTTACCCAGGGATGGCCTTGGCAAGGCCTGAGAGTTTGACTCAGGTGATGGTGACAGTGGCTTCCCCACCTTCCATCTCCAACCGCTTTTTGATAGGGAATGCTCATGTAGATACAATGAACCTCTCCTTTCCTTTCTGAAAAGTTGAGAAAGAAAGAACCCAGATTTCTGAACATCCTGACTTTGTCTCCAGTGGCAGGGATGGCAGACTCTGATTGCCTAGTGGTTGGAGAGGGTCACAGGATTGCTTTACGTTGTGAGGACTAGACATAAAACCAGGAGCCAAACACTACCCCTCAGAAAAATGGCCCTGTGTCCCACATGCTGCCTGCTTTATTGGCCCAGTGAGCAGAGTATCTTACTGAAGCATAAGTGAGCGGGCAGTACAGGTTATCAAGTACAGATTCTTGCAGGAAGGCTAGGGAATTGTGCACGAGCCTTCCCCCTGTGTGCATCTGTCCTGGCCTTCTGACTTAGGCCGACTGTTTTGTGTCTCCCTGATTTTTCACATTGTTTAAACAGCGCCTCCTGCTTCTCTGGCTGCTCTTAATATGATGATTAGAAGGGAAGGCAGTCAAGCCCTGGGAGATTAGGAAGAGACTGAGACATCCCGTAATCAGCACCACCTTGTTAGACAACCTTGCATCCTTCTCTTCCCCATTAGGGAGAGTGTTCTCAGAATTTCCTGGCTTACCTTTTCTACACATGGTAGCTAATTTCCACCTTTGATTATATTTTTGCTTCTATCTAAAACACTTTTGTTCATTTTCTAGTTCATTTGACCCTTTCACATACCACAAAGTCCAGTCCCATCAGACCTGCCCTGCCCATGTCTTAATTCAATCACATCATTGAATTAAGCCCCAATCACATCATTCCTCACATCTCCTTTTTAAACTGTCTTCTCCTTTCCCTAAATGGCACTGCCAATCCTGCACGGTTTCCCTGGTGGCCTTCCCTTCCCGTATCCCACCTTGCAGGTGACAAAGGTCTCTGTAGTGGGTCTCATCTCTTCCTTCCTCCCTCCCTCCCTTCCTTCCTCCCTCCCCTCCCTTCCTTCCTCCCTCCCTCCCTCCCTTCCTCCC